>CM042426.1:7975441-8117941 GCA_023631565.1 Gymnocephalus cernua | reverse complement strand
GCAATCAGCCACAAGTGGCTCTAGGTTGGTTTGCTGTCCTAAAATGACCTCTGCAGAGGCTGAGCCAGTATTTGGAATAAGCTTTTTGATCGTTAAACCTCAAAATTCAACAATAGTCAACAAATGGGGAATTTAATTGTCTTTCACCCACACTTCACTTTTTCTTCAACCTGGTTTACAACCCTATTTATCTATGTCTTTGTGTCTAAGGGCCCTATCTTGCACCCAGCGCAATTCACCTTGTACACCGATGCATGTATCATTCCTATTTTGCACCCGACGCACAGCAGACTTTTCCCTCCACAGACGCACGTTGGTAAATTAGGGAATGAACTTGCGCTCCCGGGGGCGGTTCAGCAAAAAGAGGAGGCGTGTTCAGGCGCAAACGTTCCCTGGTGCTATTTTGCAGTTTCAGAAAACAATTCTGCCACAGACCAGGAAAAACCTAGTCTACAGTCAGTGGTGCTAGTCTAAAGTCAGTGGCGCTAGTCTAAAGTCAGTGGCGCGTTATTCAGATGCTATTTTAGGGGCGCATGCTTGACCATAATGTAGCGTGTGCACAACGCTTTGCTTCTGTCATCTACACGGACGCAGCAGTTCCCATTTTTGCAAACCATACATAATTACAAGGAAAAATATTACTGAAAATAGGTCAGGAGGCACTTTACAGTACAGTCCTCAAAAAGTTGCAGCATTCTTTGTGGCTGGTTGTGTTTTACACATTTCCATGAATCATGGCTGTGTTTATGACATAAATGAGGAAATATTAGAGGACTTAAGGAGACGTGATGTTGAACTACGGCGGGATTGGACACTTGAGGGTCCGGGAGTGGCAATGCGATGTGCTCCTGGTAGAGCGGGTGGACGGAGATGGAGTGGGGGGAGGAGAAAGGGGCACAACAGGAGCAGGTGGTGCATTTGGAGGACCACGCTCCATGGCTGCAGCAATCCTCTCCAGACTTAAGGAGATGCGCCCGAGAGGCCGCAGCAACATCGCCACCTGGTCAAGACGGGCATTTATTACTTTGCCGCATCCCGGACAGCTCCCGCTCCAGCTCCCGCTCCAGCCCTGGCGAGAACGTCGGTCTCCCCGGCTGTGAACCGCTCCTGGTGTGCGCCAGGCAAATCCGCCGTCATAATAGCAATCCACCATGGAACAAGCGCACCTGCTCTTAAAGGGAATCTGATTGGTTTATTGCACGTTACGCCCAAACCACGCCTAGCTACTTCAGACCAACCCATTTTAGACTTGCGCAAGACTCATTTATCCCGCCAGTATAATAGCAACAGAACCCGAGATCCGCCCACAAAGCTACTTACGTTTTGCGTTTGATACTTGCGTTTCAGATCGTTAAAATAGGGCCCTAAGTGACTAATGGGAATAGGGATGGGCGATATGGCCTAAAATCCATATTGCGATATACATTGCAGCCTCTTGCGATAACAATATACATCACAATATATAAATTGTAATAGAACCATTTCAGAACAGGTTACATAGACCCTAAGGAAAGCCAAACTGCTAAATGTATTTTTTTTTTAAAGAGAAAGAAACTTAGTATGTAGTTTTGAGAACATTTATTGTGCAAAACTGTAATTATACAACATAATGTTGCAGATAAATAAAATGCAAGTATACTAGTTGCAGATACTTTAACAAAGAAAAAGCTTAAAGTATTGGGTTTCTTTCCTTTAGTGCAAACAATTCTAAAAGGCACTACACTTAGTTAGTTTAAATCCTTGGTTCTTAAATGCCACCCAAGATGCAGATAACAGGAAAAACTGGTGTCTTTTTAGTTAAAAGGGATACGCCACCGTTTGTTGAAATTGGGCTTATCACGGTCTCCCCTAGCTGAGTGTAGATAGGTAGGCCAACGCATTTTTTGTCTCAGTGCATGTAATTAGGTTGTTTTTTTGTCTTTTGTTGGCTCACTTTTACTCACAACATGCTAACCGGCAACATAGGATTCCATTGACTACGCTAAGCTAACTAGCGGCGGCGCTGCGGGTGTTGCACCGGACTAAAACAACGCATGCACAAAAAATGCATTGGCCCACCCATCTACACCTAGGGGAGACCGTGATAAGCCCTATTTCAACAAACGGTGCCATATCCCTTTAAGGAACAGACACTGTACTGAAAATACTTTCAGTATTAGGCAAATATACACACTTTAAATAAAAACATATTTCAAACAAAGTTTCTTACCTACAGCCTAATGTAACGCATTTGAGCACACTTGCACACACTTTTACGCGTGCACACGCACGCACCCACAACCGGCAAGTGAATGGTCAGGCAGATGAAAGGCTCCATGGTACGGCTTGACCACAGGTCAGTTGTAGTGGCTTAAATCCGAACCAAGTCCAAATAATGGATGTTGCACCGGTCTTAATCACCAGCTGCTCCGTTTCGCTTTCAGCCATGTTTACTCAAGATGACGATGATGCGTTGCAGCCATTGGTTGCAGCCGGTTGCAGTTCTCTTAATACATCCATGGTTGCAGCTCGTGGCTCTAAACTTCGCGGGTAAACTGTGTTGCAGCTCGTGGCTCTAAACTTCGCGGGTAAACTGTGTCATCAACATGAATGCAATATAATTTAAATCTCTATCGTAGGCCAATTTTGTATCGTTCATATTGCATATTCTCTCTATCACCCATCCCTAACTGGGAACATCAGTATTAAGCAAGATCATCATGGAAAGGATTCCTACGTGGGCGACCTTTCTGTTAAAGAGTAAGTGAGTAATACTATTTTTAAACATAAAAACAATATCTGAAAAGTACCTACTGTTTATTTCAATGGAGTCTGGTGGGTTTAGCGGTAGCGGAGCTGTTCCTTGTTTAAAAAGATTTTACTCTTTTAAAGCTACATTGTGTAAGAATTTCTCCCATCAAGTGGTGAAATTGTATATGACAACCAACTGAATATTCTGATCGCGTTTTAACTGTTACGGTGGCTGAACCCAAAATTAGCTCTCAGTATCTCCATCGTTTACACGCAGAGTAATCTCCCCCTGGCATTAGTCACGGTGCCACTGAGTGTAAAAGCACGAAAGGCGGAGGTATGTCCCTCTTTGGCTAATGTATTTTAAAGATGAAGGCGCAACATGCCGGCCGTCACTCGAGTGACTCGTCCGTATGTATTCTGAATGATTCTAAATGGCAGATTCTACACTTACGAGAATACTTTGATTAGTTGGTGGAAGTAAATACACATGAATGAGCACATATTTGTGAAAGAACAAAGGGCTTTTTGCTAAGAATCAACTAAAGAAATTACACAATGTAGGTTTAAAAAAAGGTCTATCTCCATAGGGATCCTTTCCATAATGTTCAGACATTGAGCACCCCCATATAGCCAAAATGGCATGATCCTTGTTTCATAACACCTCTGCGAAGATTCTACTGAGAGATTGGCAGTCGAATCAGGCTCCTTCCTTTGAAGCATCGAATATTAGACTATTCGGTCCGGGGTCACCCCTAATATATACAATCAATATTTCTCACTTCAAATTATGTTGGTCTGATTTAAGGAATACAACTACAGCTGCTAACAATGTGAACATCTTATTTATGGCCCCAGTGTCCACATATACTTAAATAAGATTGCAAAGGTTTGTCATCCAAAAGCTATGACTACAAAAAAGATTTACATTTTTCAGACGTGTATATTTAGCTCAGAGTTGAGCAGTAAAAGCTCTTTTCAGCACCTGGCTCATGTTCTTGTTTCAGTCAGCAGGGACGGACAAGTTTTCTTTTACCATACAATGCTAAGTTTAAGCTGATGACAAACCAGTTAGCAGCCTGACTACCGTTGAATAAAAATGAAACAGAAAGAAGTTGGTCTTGCTATCTCACTTTCATTTAGAATTATTGAGCAAATGTGTTACAAAATATGTCAACATTATGGTAGAAATGTTGATTACTTATAGGAGTTGTTTGAGTGGTATCTTTTTTATTGAGGGGGAATTTCTCAGCCGCATGGTCATTATCAGCTTCACCCTGTGTGTCACATTCAAACCTTTACAATCCAGTACTGTGTACAACTACAGTGTTCTATTGTAGACCACTAGCAGGCCACAATGTTATTAATTTTAGCCTACACAGATCCTTGCTGGGCATCTGGAGATTTGAACCATCGACTATTTCGATCAACAGACTGCCTCTGTAAGGCGCCATCACCCAGCCCCTGCAGCCTAGTTCATGTTTGAGAGGAGGAGGTGGTAATATTTCCAAATTGTTCCAATGTGTCCTTCCTGTCCCACTGCACTAATGACTACTCCACAGAGGGAGGAGCGTGGGGTTGTAAGGAGAGGGGATGCTAGAGAGTGGCAGCGTCGCCTGGGGACACACCATCTGCCTTGTGGCATGCCAGGGTGTGTCACTTCTGCAGCCAAGCCACCCTTGTCATGAAAGCAAAATTCCCCCTCAGCACAAGACTGCAGTGCCTCAATATATCAGGTCTTTGCTAAGTCGCGCTGTAAGCCTATATGAATCTCACAAAGCCACCACACAGGATTAGGCCATGTCCCTCTGGTAGCTAGGTCCTTTACTTGTCTGCAGCATAGAGAGAGAACTCACTCAATTACGTTCATTCCACAGCTTAGATCCCAGGTTGGCCATGTCTTACACCTGCCAGAGGTCTGGCAGCTCGCAACAAAGAGAGCAACAGACTTCTTGAAATGCACTACAGCTCTCAGGCGATGAAGCTGACTTCAAATCAGTCGGAACAGAGGGGGAACATTAGCAAAGAAGGGAGACTATAAAAGGCACCTGGGGCTGGGGCTCGTAGGAATACAATCCGATTGGGCCCCAGTCTTCCATTTAAAATGAGAAAATATGGGCTACAATTCTCCTCCTGCATTCTTCATGGAGAGAGAATAGGTTTGGGCTGGATCCGCAGATAATCACGAGCAAAAGAAGGTAACAAAATAAATAAATCAGAAACTCCATTAGTTGAAATTTGAGGATGGCTGGAAATTTGGTTATAATAATTAGAAAAAAAGGCTGCTAAAATTCTCTTTGTCTGCATTTAACTGACTTGAGCAAGCTACATTACCGGAGTTGGCATTTTAAAACTGTTAACAACCAGAAGCAAATGCAATATAACAGCAGACTGATGATTTTACCAGGCGATAACAAGATAAACACATTTTTTAAAGACTGATCTCACTCTCGCTGATTGAGTGCAGTAGGAATATGATATTAATGTCATGACTGGTCTGACTGGTCCAGGAAGGATTGAATGCGTCACAGGCTAGTCAAGGTTGAACCCCCCCTGAGACTGCCAGGAAAGTCAGTAGGCTGTAGAATGAGGGAGGAGGGAAAGAAAAGAAAGAGAGAGGACTGACTGATGTGTGTGATTTATGTCTCACGCCACGAGGGATTTCAGCCACTGATAACCTAATACAACTCAGTGCTTAGCAGCTCAATTGCATTAAAGCATTTCAAAAGGCTTTTTGTTGCTGCCATTGCTCTTTTGTTCTTCAGTGTAACGAAAAAGAAAGCATGTCACCATTGTGAGGACAGAAAGCCACTCTAAAGAAGAGAGGAAGGGAGAAAAGAGAAAGAACACAGAAACAAAAGATGAGGGGGCATTATTTAAAAACAAAAATCTTTTTTACAGAAGAGAGCTGCCATGCATAGAGTATGTTTACTCCTGTTGGATGGAAAACTGTTCAAATGTTCATGTAAAAGCCAGACTCAGCAAGCTGAGCCTCATTGCAGTGACTGAATGAGGATGAATGCTGTGTGTGTAGTGCGCAGTCATCCTAAGATAACTTGACCACAAATTTCTAGAAAGAATGTACTGGAAAGAAACACTCCCTCAAGGCAATTTATTTAAGCAAAGATGATCACAGCTTCTCTGTTGACATAATGCAGTTACTATCAATAAGATATGTTCATGTTCCTAAGAAGCAAACACAAATCTGGTTACAATTCACTGAATGCCCCTTGTGAAGACCGAGGGATAGATTTATCAAGCTGTTTGCGCATGTTTACAGGCGTTAATTGTTCGCAACGACTGACTTAACCGATGCAGGCTATTTCCAAGCAGGGCGCACTTGGGTAAAATCGCAGATTGCCTGCCACATGAGCGAGAAGAGACAACTTGCGCTTTCAATATGTGTTCATGGGAGTGTCATGGGGAAAGTGAGAGTTCCACCTAAAAAGGTGGGAGGATACGCGTAAAGCGCGCATAATTATATATTCCGGTATTTACAAAGACTGCCATTAAGAGCGCGGGGGAAATTCTCCGCCTCTTAAAAGCAGTTCTAAACCGGGGCGCGCGTTTTCCTGTGTGTAAAAATGTACCTTATTCAATGACAGCAGTGATCCGAGCACGGCGAAGGCATAGGCCAAGACGGCAAGCAGACAGGATTTATGCCACGAGAATCACTCTTTTCCACTTAAAAGGTATGGTGGAGGATTTTCCCGAATTTTAGAAAAGAACCGCCCTCTCCACTTTTTGAAAAAATGCACATGCGCAACACTCTACCTGCTCCCGAGAGGGAACGCCTATTAAACGTGTGCACGAGAGAGCATGATCTGATATTGACTACAAGCCCGTGCCCTGTTCAACCCGACCAAAATTCCAGGAGGGAGGGTGCGCCTATATGCCGAGGGAGACGAGGTCGGGGCGGGGGCGCAAGAGCCAGCACCAGCCGAGAGCGGGGAGAAGGCGGCCATGAGAGAGGGGGAGGCAGCGGTCAGGCTAGAGGCCGTGGCTGTCTGCTCGCTGACCTGTCACGGCACGTACGACGGCCTTACTTAAACATATCCCAGAATGATTGACAACTAGGAGGACCAATAGACCAATAGACCAAAAGAAAATCCTCCACTATACCTTTAAGCGAACCGGAAATCATCCGACATTACAGATTAAGCAGCCATGCAATAATTCTATTACTGGGCAAAATCAAAGATGACCTGGAACCCCTCACTCAGCGTACACATTCCATCCAAGCATATGTTAAACTCCTGGCAACATTACAAAGTTGTCACTAAATTTAAGCTTGCACTTTCTTTTTCCTGTAGGAAGATCCATGATAGATACATATTCTTTGCTCTTTTAGAGGCGCTAATTACGGTGGAGGGCGGCGTATGCGCCGATTGCCTGATGAATGTCAGGTTTGATAAATACTACGCAAAATTAGGAAGCATAGCGCGCGCAATTACCGAACTCGCATAAACAGACGCAGCGTAAACTGCGCAGTGTTAGTAAATGAGTGCCCGAGTCCTGCTTGGTGTTATCTACCAAACAGATTAGAATGATGAGAAATCGTTTGCCTCAAGGAGAGACAGTGCAGGAGTGCATTTTCCACCATACATGCCTGACATTAATTACACTTTATTGAAATGTTTCCAAAGAAACATGGTTGCTGCTTGAGCTCCTGCGTCTCTGTGAGCTTAGAAGAGTGATGTGCCTCCTCTAAAGGCCTACTTAGGAGTCTGCAGAGGCAGCTAATCAAATTACTATATTTGCTATAAAGACACCTTTTCACAATCAGTCACAAGCTACTGCAGTCCGTGCATCAATGAAGAGCACTTCACTTGAGATGAACAAAAATTCTGTTTATTTCCAGGTATATTCATTTGCTGTGCTTTTAATCTAATTGGAGAATCATTTAAGAGCAGCTTTAGTAAGCATGGCTACACGGACAACAAGATAAAAGCATGCCCACACCTCTTCAGTACATGTATGACCTGGTCAGTAGTTGAAAAACATACATTGGCTTATAAAAGAAAAAACATCCTTTCTATATTCTTTTACTACCACTCAGCCTAAAAAGTGAATTTTCTTCTGACCATAACAGCTACCATTAGCAAGCTCAGGATTTAGAGAGTTTATGTGTGACATACTGTATACTTTGCGGTATATTTTTTAAGGATTAGATTTTGCATTCCCTATGCACATCAATGTGCTCAGCCATAAGTTTCACATGTGTCTCTGTCAGCGACATCTGTGCTGTTCAAAGAAACAGCTCACTTCTGGCTGCAGACTTATTTATTACACACCATCCCCTTTAAGATTCAGACCACATTAAATGTTGGTTCTTCAGATCTCTGCACTCTTAACCATGTGGGGTGGCTTTTGCACAGCAGTCAGGGTGAAGCTGGTTCTTTTGGCACAACTGATTTAGCCTGTTGATCATGGTGTGCATAGGAATACTTCCAGATGCAGCAACAGCGACACTGATAACATGCACCACACTTCTGGGAAAAACATCAGAACAGCATTTAATGGTAAGGGGTGTTAAAACACATTGTGTACACCTGGATAGTCCCCACTTCACCACTGCAAGTATGGGTTACCGTGCATTATGAGGCTTTTATAGCACCTATAGCCTGATGACCTATGGGTCATAACACTGCACATATGCATTCACACATCAGGTATTAGGGCTGCACAATTATGGCCAAAATGATAATCACGATTATTTTGATCAATATTGAGATCACGATTAATTAACACGATTATTTGTTGATTTTAATCAAAACTAATTTTATTGTCACATAGGCTAATTATAACTGCTATCACATGCATATTGTGCTACATTCCTGCTAATACATCCATATTTTGCATCCATATTGTGCTACATTCCTACTTTGTTGACGGATACTATGAAGGAGTAATGCCATTTCAGCTGTTGTGCGACCGCTTTTCACACTTGCGCGTTTGCCGTGACAAGATACAGGCAACGCAATTTTATGTTCACGTGAATGGCACATGTTAAAATCGGGTATCTACCGGACGAAAATAGCAACGTGGATTTCAGTGCCTCATTACGGTGCCACTTAAATGTCTGCGTTGCGCTCTGATGCTCCGAAACAAACATCGCTGCATGTCACACTAGTAAACACTAATAACACGTTACACAGCAGGTAAGGTTAGCCTACCATTAGCTGCAGTAGTAACTGGATTAAACGCGGCTAAAATGCTGACAGCTAAACGTTGTAGTGTGACTGTATTTCACTGTAGGGCTTCAACAGCGGGACGTACAACAGTCTGCCGCTAAAGCTATGAGCTAAAAGACACAAACTAGCACCGGTCACTGCTGTTGTCTGAAAAACAACACAGACGGGACAAAATGTTGCGTTTACTTGTAAACTGGTGAACCTCGGGACCGACTTATGACCATCTGCTATCTGTTGTGGAATTTTCCTCACGTTACTTACTCTGTCCTTTGTGACTGTCTACAACATCTAGAAACTAAGCTGCGCTTCGCAGGGAACAACTCTGATTGGCTCACGGAGGCACGTGATCAGACAGCGGAGTGCTAAAAAAAATAAACTGTGATACGGAGCGTTCTATGAACGGAATGAAGCAATGAATCACCAGAGGCCTCACGGTACGATATCACGATACAATGTTATTTTGCGACTTTAAACATGCAATATTCTGTGATATATTACAATTTATTACCTTTTTTCCAGCTTTAAATTGTTCCCATTTTCAAATGATGTCCCTAAAAAGGACCCTTTGTCAACATCTGTTTTATCTAAAAAAAAAAAAAATACATTTCTCTGGTTGTTCATCTCACTTCATTGTAGTGCTGCAAAATGTGATTGTCAAGCAGAAAAACTGACCAACACATTTAATAAAAGATTCATACTTCTGCGTATCGATACAGTATTGCCACGGAAAATATCTCAATACTATGCTGTATTGATTCTTCCCCCACCCCTAAAAGCTACTAAGGCTAAAGGATTTCCTACAAGAAAACTATCTGTGTCTACAACCGTATCTTTAACAATGAGCAACCCTGAGCAGTTTTCTGTCCAGAGACAACTGGACTCACTAACATCACATCTTTTGCCTCTCTCATCCCTTTGGTAACCATCAATATGCCGTTTAACAGAATCCCTCAACATAGTTTTTGGAGTTATCTGCATTCGTAGTGAAGATTATTATGTGAATGATATTATCTGCCCCAGAGCATCTTAAAAAGCCATTAAGAGTACATTGAAGCATCCCAAAACACCCCAATACCCAATTTCAGCCCTCAAGACACAGAATGCAAACATTTGAAACACTCTAATACTAATGTTCATTGGTTTTATAACTGTTAATAGGCATTTAGGTGTCTTTTCTTTACTGTTTGGTGTCCACAAAATTAACTTGTTGCATTGCTGTTGCAAAAGCGTGTTGTGAATAATAGCTTGACTCCAATTAACAGCAATCAAGGGTGTCCACTGAAAAACATTATTGTGCAGGGCACTTTTCTGTCAGATGATTGTAAATGATAGTGTCATTGGGATCCCTCAAACAAACAGGCTAAACTGCACTTGGAGAAAACGTTATGTCTTGCATCCCCCATCCATTCCTTTCTATACTTGAACAAATCGCCTAGCTGCTTTCACAATTATAGGCTAAGTAGCTAAATAACCTTACTTTTCAATAAATTCCTACGCTAGCTGCCCTCCTCTCCTGATTAATGAATGTATCTTCCTTTAGCACCCAAGCACAAAAAGCACCCCAACTTGTCCCTAAGGACCTTCTTCATTGGAACACACTCCACACAGCCATTTAAGACCTCCAGTGGAGAAAGGGGTGGGGGCCGGGGGTTGCACCCTATGAAGGTGCTCTTAATATGCGACAGATATTCAAGATTAAGTACTTCACGACACGCTTGACAAAATCCAATTTCCTTCCTCTGCCCCCATCCCTCCGTGATAGAGTTATTAGACGTGTTTCTGCTACATACAGCAGCACAAGAGTCTATAATAATTCAGTTGCTACAATGGAATGTGGGTATTTTATAAAATATTATAATTCCTGCCCCTGTGAATGAGCGATTTGTCCTCAACATGGGCTACAATAATTTCCCTCATCACTAGTTACAATTATTATGCACTAATTTGTTTTTTTTATTTGAGGATGAGGTCAAAGGCTGAAAAGAGGAATAATAAAGTTGTTGCCCATCAAACTAGGGCTGCATCTAGCAATGAAGAAGAAGAAGAAGAAGAAGAAGAAGAAGAAGAAGAAGAAGAAGAAGAAGAAGAAGAAGAAGAAGAAGAAGAAGAAGAAGAAGAAGAAGAAGAAGAAGAAGAAGAAGAAGAAGAAGAAGAAGAAGAAGAAAGGGGTGGTGATGGCGCAGTGAATAGGACACATGCCTTTGGTGTGGGAGACCGGGTTTGATTCCCACTGCGATACACCACCTGTCCCTGAGCAAGACACTTAACCCCTAGTTGCTCCAGAGGCGTGCGACCTCTGATATATAGCAATTGTAAGTCGCTTTGGATAAAAGCGTCAGCTAAATGTCATGTAATGTAAAAATTACATTTTTTCACTCTTTTTTTAACATGATGAGATGTTGAAGGAGGGGGCTGCCAATGGACAGGGGGTTTGGTGTCTTGCTCAAAAGCACCTCAGCAGTTGTGGTGAACTGGCACCTCACCAGCTACCAGTCGACACCTCTGTATTTGGTCCGTAAGGGGACTTGAACCGGCGACCATCTGGTTCCCAAGCCAAGTTCCCACAGACTGAGCTACTGTTTTTCGATTAATTGATTAGTCGTTTGGTCTACAAATGTCAGAAAATGGTGTAAAATGACAATCAGTGTTTGCCAAAGCCTAAGATTATGTTCTTAAATATCTTGTTTTGTCCACAACTAAAAAATATTCAGTTTACTGTAAAGGAGAAGTGAAGAAACTAGAAAATGTTCACATTTATAAAAAAAACTGGAATCAGAGAATTTTGACTTTAAAAAAACAAAACAATTACTCACAGATTCACAGATTATCAAAATAGTTAACGATGAACATAATGGTTGAGAACTAACGGCTTAATCTTTGCAGCTCTACATCAAACACACAAGTATGCTGACACATAGCGTAGAAAATGCAACACAATCAAAAACACTATTCTTTATCACGGCTCCTATAAGTTAGAAATTGACACAATTAGGAAAGTAGGGCTTCATGAAACAACATGAGGAGATCCACTGGGACGGGGCTTTGATTTTGGGAGAGTGATGTATAGAGCAGGGAGAAAAACAAGCCGCAGTCGGGCCATAAACAAAGCTACAAATTTTGATGCGAGGATGTCTTGATTGAGGCTGGAAGCTCTGTGGCCTCAGATCGCCTTTGTGTTGTTGTGTTATGTGTCCCTGCACGTCGCCTACACTAACAATAGAGTGAGCGCACAGGGTGGAGTGCTATACTAGTGCCATTGCTACGTGGCTTCCCACCTCCCAGATAGGGCTGGGCAATTATTTAATTTTTTTTCCGATTTTGGCTCCTAATGATCACAAAACAGAATAATCGAGAAAAACAATTATTTTGTACATCACGTTTTGCAAGTAAACTCTTATTTTGTCTTGTGTCCTAAATGAAAGAAAAAATGTTCAAATGGGAAAAGTATTAAAGAAATTTCACAGTTCTAGGTGTTTTCACTGTTGATTTGTTTAACTTTTTCCAGTTTTTTTAAGTTCAATAATTGCAAAATCTTTCCGAAAGTCAATCAGTAATCTTGTTAAATAATCGGAATTTCAATATTTACCAAAATAATCGGGATTATGATTTTTTTTCCATAATCGAGCAGCCCTACTCTTAGAGCTGGATAGCAAGAGGCTAGAGAGGCTACATTAGGAGGGGTGAGTGACAATCACCAGTCTGTTGCCACAAAGAGCCCTCAGTGGAGCATACAACAGCTATGTGCAGTCACCATTTGTCACTATTTCCCGACATCTAGATTGCTCATGTCGAAACAGCTGAGAACATTAACCCCGGTTTTATTTTAGCAAGCAAGCATCAGCCAGAATACCCAGCCTACACACAGGGGCGAGCACAGACTTGTCAAGTTAAAAAAGGGAATGTCACCAAGTTGTAAACACTTCCTGACAGGAAGGGAGGACTTCCTTAATCCTGGAGCAACCAAGCCATTCCTTATTTTCCACCAAACAATTGCAGACAGTGGCTCTCTTTCTCGACTCCTCCGTTCCTATCACAATAACAGCTCATTTTAACTGTGACACATAAAAACAGCCAAATGTGACTTCTTGTGAGCAAATCAAAGATCTAAGCAGCATTACAACAGACTCAAAATAGTGTAGTGGACTTGTTTCTCATTCACAGAATGAGATGAAATGAAAGTCTGGAATCCCACTTAGAAAAATGGAAGTGTTCAGCTTCCTGGTGGGCAATCAGATCACAGGGCAGCTCTGTTTGCTAGACGGAAGTCTGGCTGCCTCCTGCAGTGTGACACAAAACAACAGCCTGCACTCACACGCAGGAGATAATAAAAGGCAAATCGCATCTGCATAACCTCTACAATATACTGTATTTTGATGCAAAAATATATATTTGGTTACAGATTCAATTTGCATAGTTTGGAGGGCAGAGCTACTGACTTTGCAAAACAGTCCAAAAAGCGTAAATGCTTCATGCAGATTTGAGTCTGTCCCTCAGATGGCATGCAAGGTTGGGGCTCCATCACACACACACACACACACACACACACACACACACACACACACACACACACACACACACACACACACGCCATGTGTCGTACAACTCCACAACGACCAGAGCAGCAGCAGCCTGAGAGCTAATTGTGACCTAGTGGAATCACGTGACCGATGTTCCGGTGCACAACTAGAAAAAACAAATCGAGCAACAAACACAACTGACTCAACTGGGACTCTTTAAAGTGGAAAGAAGGCTCCCAGATGGAGGGGAAGAAGAAAATAAGCAAACAATGGCTAAAGGCCATCCTTTTCAAGACCTATAACTTGCAAGCACATGTGGTGGGATGGTTGTATACAAAACCTAACCAAGACTAGTTATTACACTCAGTGATGCTGGACTACAGTACCATCAAGTAAATGTAATAGGATTTGTGGAATCCCCAAAATGATATCTTGATGAAAAGCCCAACCTTTCGGTGCTAAATTGAATTACCATTACATTATAGCTTCCAGCATCCTCCGCTACAGGATGACTTCATCCTGCCCCACAGAGGCGGGGTTTAAACATGCACACTGTGAGGCCGTGTGCTCCTTCCTACCGCTCAAAGTGCCCTTCCAGGATTCTTGTTCAGGTCGCAGGAATTCATTGTAGTGCTATTTAGTCACTGACTTGAATAAATACACATAAAATAACACTTAGTAGGCAATGATATACGTTTGGCATATTGTATTCTGAGCATTGGATAACTAAAACTGAATATCTTGTAATTTTGCAATAACTGGAGTGACTTCGAGAAAATGCCTTAGATGCTTAAAATCGTTCAGGAAATGCATGGCATTCTTTGAAAGCTCAATGGGTCAAACTGTAAACAAAAACCTCACAACCATATCTGCTACTTCATGCCAACAAAATCACAGTCTAGACTTCACTATAGCAATATTAGTCAGAGTAGCTATAGCAACACATTGTCTTAGTTATTTTAAACAATTGATTATATTTATCAAAATAATTATCTACTCAGCCCGCCACTGACAGTAACACATTTGTCACGACTAAGCACAATTAAGAAAAACAACAGCTGCAAAATCCAAGACATGTATAACACAGCGTTCACACCAATAGATTATTTCAACCTGGGTATCACATGTCACAGCAGTGGAAAATTACATAAAATCATAATTGTTAAGGCTATGTATTACCTCCATTTGGTATTCATTCCGCTTGGCGGTCAGTGTGTGTACAATACTCTTCATTTGAAATGAAAGAAAATATCCCATTATGTCCAACGATATGACTTTTACTCGACCAAAGAGCACAAATACAGGTTATAGGAATTGTAGAGCAACAAAGACACATCCTGCACCGCACTGACATCTGGGCCTGCTATAAACCTAACCAGCCTCCATCTGATACAGAAAGGTAGAGAACTGCACTTGAAAGGGTGCTATAACAAAACATGATGGGCTCTGATGTTTTCGTCCATTTTCTGGCTCCCTGACGAAAACCACTCTCACAGACACAGGTGATATTGACGTTTGTGCTTGACATTTCTCCTATCACTGGCAGAGAGGGGAGCGTAAAAGGCCAGTGGGATACATTTAGAAAACTCCCCTGATGTCTGGAGTGCCAGGGTGAAAGACCCAACGAAGATATTTAGGTTGTGGGGAAATGAAGTTGAGCTGAGTTCAGCCATGCTCTCCATGCCAGTCAAACCAACCTGATCTACCCACGCTAGAAGACTGTGGCTTGGAAGGTGTGTCTGGTGGTCAGCTCTTTCGCATGCTGCATCTCTCAAGTTCAATCTGATCATTACACATCCAAATGGACTCAAAGGATAAAGCAAGGGATGCCGACAACTTTTCCACAATAAACAAAGCCAGACTCAGCCTGTAGTGGGCAATCTTTGCATTTGTATGGACTACTATTTATTGTATTTGACATATTGTATTTATTATGAAATCCAATGCCTGATCTTTACCCCAAGACTGGCAACTACTTCTGACTAGTACTTTGAGGCTGTTAAATCAGTCATGTTTTAAATAGTATGATTATTATTTGAATCCACATGTAGAGGGTTGAATATATTGAAGTTGATGGGTGTATGTTTAAATCAGAGTTTACATTCACCAACTTCAATATACAGAGCCTCCCCCCAAACCACTGTGCCAGGACAAGAGATGGTCCAGCACATTCAAGCCTATGAAACCACAATTTGTAATTTGCACACATTTGTATGGATTAAACAAGCAAGATATAGTGTTAATTTGTGAGTTAAGATAAAGTTGTGTTATGCTAAACGGCTGCTGGTAGTCACAGACAGATATGAGAGTGATATCGATCTTCTCAACTAACTCTCAGCAAAAAAGCAAATAAGCCTATTTTACAAACTGTCAAACTATTCCTTTAAATCAAAAATGTAATTTGGGCCAAAAGGGTCAAGCAGCTGATGCCTACTTTAAGCATTCAAGGGGGCTAACAAAACATTTAAACATTGACAATTATTTTTTAAATGGATTTGGCTTTTAGGAATAAGTTCATGAGTCATGAGATAAAATAAAAAGGGCTTTCTAAATGGCCCCATCAGTTATTCTTTTACCTACTGCAAAAAAAACACACAGCCATACAGGATCAAAAACATAACCTTCTTGTATGGGATCCCAATGGTTTTCCACTTCCAGCATACTCTTTTGAAATGCTGAGCCAGGTCTAGTAAAAAGGCAAATGGAAGGGATATAGAAAAATAAGCACAGAGGAAATCTGTCGATCCAGATGCCTCTCTTGGCTGTACTACAACTGTCTTGGCTCCTGATCCAAAATTCTATAGATAGATACGCAAGCTGGCATGTAGGATCACTGAGTTATAGGGACCCCAAGCCATGAAGAGAGCCAAAGTTAGATTGGAACAGCAGTTTCCAAGGTGCACAGACAGAAACTGATGATTACGGGCTGCACTTCATAAGGATGCCGCAGCCTGTCAGCTCCACGCTACTGCTTTTTGTTTACAGATTTCCGAGTGGAGCCCGTCATCACTTTTGCGTGTCCTTGAGAGAAGTTAGGTTAGTGCTGAGAAGAGCGATGAGCTGGGAGATGAGGCCTTTAATTAGCTCCAAGGAAGGATGATAATTGATTATCTCCCTCAACTCATTCTACCATGAAGGGCTTGCCACCATAAAAAAAACCATCACAATGCCTTGTAAACTCAAAACCACAACTACTAATCTGCCTCAAAATAAAGCTCCATATAAAGTGCAACTCCAAACACAGACAAATATCCACTGAATAAATTGACACCTCTTAGATGTTGATTGACACACAAAACAACACAGGATTGGAACACTGAGATGAAATAGGACACCTGTGAAAATGTAGCAGCACATCATATATTGCAATACATCATTGCATAGTAAAACATATTTATCTTGCTTTTTCCCCCCAATGAAACCCTGATGAATAGAAATGGACTGGGGGAAATTCACTATTGGCATTTCAGGTATTAGGTAAGCAATGAAATAATTAGCATTCATGAGTCAAGTAATTAAAACATCAATGTAACCAAGCAGTGCTGTTAAGACACTTGTGTGCTCTTTGCTCCGTCTCCAACAGTCAGCATTTAGTCGACGCAGATAGAAAGACTGCTTCTGTGAAGCCACTGACTGCATTAACAATGGCACTGATGTGCATGTACGTGTATGTCTATGTGTGAGCTACAGGGTAGGCCTACACTTTTTCTTTTCTCATCACTGTCCAGATGTGAGAATACATACTGCGACTTCAATATACTTTCCAACATTCAACTCTAGTCTGAAGGGCAGGCGTGAAACAAACTGCAAATAAGTGTATTTATAATGGGACTTTTAAAATCATCACCTGGGGAGTCCTTCAAAGCGGGAGTTACAAACAATGATCATGGCCAACCACACATAGCTTCCACACAAACTGTAATCCTCACAAAGGCTTGAACACAAAGCCTCACAACACTCTTTGAAGCAACTGTGTTACTAGCATGGTGACTTATTTGAAGTTTTGTTGACTGCAAATGATTCATTCACCATTCAAAAAAAAGTATCTACATAGTGAGACCTATTGTTGTACATATTCTCATATTTGACATTTGGAAAATAATTAATATTGATACAAAATAAATGTAACAAAGAATGCAAGGTGACATGTTTTTATGGAAGAAATTTCTGCTGTAAACTTCCCTATCCTCCTGAAGGTATCAGGTGACTGACTTTTACAAAATCAAATTAAGCCTTACTTATTATTATGATGGATTATACAGCACAGCCAATTTCCAAGTCTGTGGAAGTTTTTTTTTTTTAATATTCTACAAGATAGATGGAAACAAACTCTAAAAGGTGGCAAAACTCTAGTTTGCTGACAGTGTACAGACACCACTGGGGACAGTATGAAAAGAAAGGGACAACCTGGACGACGGGTACAAAATAAAAACACCAATATTATCTGTTTTCCATCACACTTCCCTTTCCACTACTATACCATTTTATTTAACCTTCAGCAGTTGACAAGAAACCCTTAAACCCTTCTCTCAACATATTGCTTAAGCCCACCAGCTGCCAGTACCGATTTAGCTTGTCCATAACATCTTTCATACTGGTAGGTGTGAGGTATTTAAACCTAACTTATCATCTGCCTGCCTGTTAAAGCCATGTGCACATGGAGAGGGAAAGAGGAGGGGCAGAAACAACTGTAGTCCTGACTGGGGGAAATCCAAATAAGCTTCAATTAACATGAGACAACTATAATCTGTTTAACCAGCTTGAACAGCTGTAGTGGCTGGGTAAAAATGACAAATTCTGGTTTCCTGCTTGTGTTACTGATAACACATAGCTGTATGATTATTAACTGCATACTAAATTCATGAGGTCTGCTGGCTGACGGTTTGGGAAAACAAACACCGGCAGAGAAGATTTACGAGCTTCACATGGTTCCTGATGTCTGTGTTGAAGGCATGTGGGAAATATAGGTGACAGTAACAGTTGTGTTTTGTGTGATCAAAACTGGGGCCCTAAAGGCGCAGTCTTCGTTCTTGCAGCACTCTTGTGACAGGTTGCAGATACTGTGGAATATAAATAAAAGTGGTGAACCAAAACCAAATGTGAACTCGCCACAAGTCACAAGACAGGTGTGAAACCGAACACAAGAGCAGAAAGAAGTAACGTGAAGGTGAAATCAAGATGGCCATAAACGTGTTAGTGATTGAGACGTGATCTGAAGAGGAAACAGTGGTGCACAGTGTGTATTTTCACAGGGCTGTGCTTTCTCCTCTGTACATGAGCTATGCAGCAATTGAAACATTCCTCAGCAGGATCACACTCATCATACGGTATGTCCTGTCTTTAACCTCACTGACACTGAACATCCCAGGTTTCTCCAAATGAATGGTGTGTATGAATTCCTGAGAGGCCTAACATGACAGTGTGCTCCAAGGCACAGCCTGCATGCATTCTGCCTGTTTGTTTCCACATTCATTTTGTGCTGATGAGTGAGCAACCAACTTCCTGCATTAGGCACAACCTCAAAGGTAAAAAAATAAAAAAAATAGGCAAAAGGCTTGTGCTGTTATATTCACAACTCTGTGCCAAGAGAGGATCAAATTAGAGCCCCCCCCCCCAAGGCAACGGGCATCTCAGCAAAAAGATCATTCACAAAATGTATCTGTCTAGTTAAATAAGATTAGATCCAAGTGAAGTTAGAGCCATAGTGAATAAGTCTAGATCACATTGTTGCTAATGACCTGCAGATATAAATGGGAACAGAACACACATTTCACCCAGCAGAGCAGTTTGCCTCCACTTTACAGCCAGTCAACTGTCACAAAGTAAGCAAAATATCGCAAGTCTGCTCTGATATTGAGATATGTGTGTCAACACAGCACATAGGCTGTTCCCTTCACAGCACTCCCTGTAGTGAAGGTTAGTTATTAGACAGAGGTGGATGTCGCAACTCGTGTGGACATCCGTTGTGCGGTTGTGATAACAAGTTCTGCCGGTTGTAACGAATTCATTTCTTAGGAGTAGCTAGGCCAAGTGCTTCATAAACAGACCATGTTAAATCTGAGGGGGAAAAGTATCTAAGAGAGAGAACTGTTATTCTGACCTTTCAGTTTTTAAAAGGAAATAGGCTTAAAGATAGGCTAGATGTTAGGCAAGATTCATTAACGGGAAGAAAAAAAAACCCGCTTTGTGTGTCTTCAGGGTAGTAGGCTAACATTCCAGGCAAGTTATGAGTTGAATTGTTGCCCTACTTAACACAGACATTGACTAGTGTTTGGACTAAACTTCACCCACCTTCTCCTTGTTGTCGTGGTCCGGGGGAGGTGAAGTCGGAGATTTAACACTCCCTACAGCAACAGCTTGGGTGACTGTGACACCGCCGCCTGGAGCTGGGCTGCTCTTTTCGATTGTTTCCACCTTGATAAGTCGGTGTTTTGGTGACACATACTTGATATCCGGGGACCCCACAGTGTTCAGGCTCGAGCCAAATGAAATATTTCCACCTGGAGTGTACGGGTCCTCGAAGTCCAGTTCCTTCTGTAGTTTGTAAGCTGCGAGGATGTCCGGTTGAGCGGGGCTCGGGAAGGTGGCCCCGGAGCTTGTTTGTTGGTAGCCAGGCGCAACGGGCACACCGGTGTGACAATGTCTGTAGTCCGGTTTCGGAAGCGCCGGAGGGGTTGCTTTGGTAGTTTTGAATCCTAAGTGCTCCTTGAACCACTTGGCCATGCTGCCAGTGCATCGCTCTCAAGTCAATGAATGTAGTTTAGTTCCACCTTTCCTGCCAGCGGAGCCCGAGTCTGTTCGTCAAAGTGGGTTTCTCGGGTCACCCGCGGCCAGCCGACCGGTGTCGGAACAAGTCGCACGAGGCTGTCGGTCCGGAGAGGAGTGCGCGAGCAGGGGAAGCGTGGCCACAGGCACTTTGTGATCTGCCCTGCCGCAACTCTGTCACTCACCGCTCGGCTGCTCTCCACGTCAGGTTTTCAGACTACGCAACATGGGAGCGATTGTGCGAGTAGAACACACGCCCCCCACAACCTGCCCTCCCTACCTGAGAACATTCACTGCCACCTACCGGACTTCTAAAACCCCGCTGACAATACATTCACCGCTGCATGAATGTGTCTCTCCTTTTTTTAAACCCACAAGCTCCGAGCCCCATCTGACTTTTGGTGTTAAATGCAAAAGGATCTAATAGCCTAGGCTATATGTAATATTGGCTGCTAGAGGTGAGGTGATGCCAATAGTGGAAGAATAAAAATGATTACAAGTTTTGCTCTAACATCCTGTCATTTTGCAAGTTTCTTACGGTCCCTAACTCCACTTTGTGAATGAGTAGCCTACAGGGGAATTTAAACCATCGGGTATAAATCATTTTATTGTTATGTTGAATTCAAATACTAGTACAATTATTCCTTTAAAAGGATTGGGATAAATAAAAAGAAAATCTGTGTAAATATATTTCCTATTTCTCTCCAGTGTAAACTCTACAAGATGTTTACAGAAATTTAATCAGAAACAGTAATAAACCTGTTTGCCTAAAAGCTCCTCAGATCAACATTTTTTCCACCAGTGAGTCTCAAGGGTAAAGTGTCCTATGCTCATTGTGCTCTCATGTCCAGATGGCCACTGCAGACTGTTTTAATTGCAAATTGCATTGCAAATGACCAGTGGAGAGGGATGCTAGAGCTTATATTAACTCTGGGCAATGTACAAGATAAGTTCATTACACCAATCCATGAGTAGCTGAGGTGAATTGTTCAAAGCAACAACACAAGTAAACAGTTCTCTCCAAGGTGTCTTTCAATCTCTTTGACGCAGAGGGTCACAGGTTCACATGCTTTACACTAATTGCCTTTGCAATCAAAGGACAGATGAAAAAAATCCCATTTCCCTTCCCAGAGACACACTTCAGCAATAGTCTGCATTAACAGGAGTCATGGCTGCAGCACAGCGGCTTTTTATGAAGCAATATTTCTTTTTAATAACACCACACACACACAGCTTCGCAAGTCACAGTGTTTAGATCAGAGTTTAACCCTGGCAGGCCCCTGGGAGAGACAACTCCATGCTCCAGAGACCAAAACAAAATCTATTATTTCTGTCCTGAAATCCTGCCATCGCTGCACTTTGGGCGTGCAGAGAGAAATTTGACCAGTGTAAATTTCCTGCACTTTATAGGAATAATTTCACCCCACAGCCAGGACATTAATCCATTTAACTAGTGCATTATACATAAACGCTTTAAAATAAAAGAAAAAAACAAGCAAAACGGGTTCAGATGGTCCTCAGTTTATTGCAGCACTGGTCGTTTTTGTTGCCAGCTCTGGGAAAAACAATCTCTCAGAACAAAAAGAGAAAGGCTTGTTCCAGTTTCCAGCTCACACTATACACACTAGGTGTAACCCCAGTGCTGCATTTACACATAGTATGTGATATAAATATTGCTGGTGCTGGAGAGTAATAGCCTGTCTCATGTTGTAGGTATTAAAGGATCTGTGGAGGCAGTAGCAGGTGTGTCATTTAGGTTGTCGAGCTTGACTCACATCACAGATCTGTTATTGCATTGCTACAATTGATTTCACTAATTTCCTCCAGCTGCTGTCACTGACACACTTTAAAATGCAAATCCTGTAATCCAGCACCTCATATAGTCTTTTAAATAGCCTACGCAGGCAGATTGCTTGCCAGGAGGAATTCATCTAGAAATGTATAGGATTCTGCTTAAGTTATCATAGTCTACTTAAAATGGTGCGAGGGGGGCTGGTAGTGTAGAGATAAAAGACACTGAAAAACATTTAACAATGAATTGATACTTGATAAGGGATTGCCAGGTACACCAGCAGCAAGTGTTTCATGAATACCCAAATGTGTAGATGTCCCCCTTTCTACTCTACTGTGTTTAATATAGAAAGTCATCAGTTATTGCAGCAGCCATTTGACACTATGAACTTGACTCTGAATTTGTCACATGCAACCTGTTACCTGCGCTGGCTCCCAGCTGCATGGCTTAATAAACTATTTAAACAACTAGTAGGTTGCAGATCCTGGACAAACCTTTCCATATGTTTGTCAGTGATAGGGATGCTGGCATGTATATTGTAATGTCATTTATAAAAAAGCATAACATTTTTTATTCGAGATGACAGTTTATGTTTGCTATAGGCGAATGTTAATGTCTTCAACAGTTGCTGCACAGCTCAAACATTTGACATGGTGTGCAAGACATGTGACAAGTTTATTTTGCTCTTAAAGTCTGTTGGCTCCGGAGTTTGTCAGATGCTGCTGAAAAGGATTCCACAGCAGAACCAGGTAATGCCGCGAGGGCTAAGAAATCAGAGAAACAATTTATCAGAATTTAACAACCCTATATGTTAGGGCTACTTTAGTAACATAAATGTCTCCTAACCAGAATTTGACCTATTCCTCTCTTCAGTCCTCCTCTAAAGATCTATTTCTATTTTGACCCTCTATTTTGTTATATTACTATTGGTCAGTTTTGCCACACCACAATTTGGACAGTTATTGCATGCTTTAAGCTCCCACATTCTTTATTATTGTAATACCTTGTTATCTTGCCTCAGTAATTCAGCGATGACAGCACACCACTTTGTGCAGAATGTATCCGATTGTCAAAGTACTTCAGCAAAACAGTGTTCACGTGCTGTATTATTGCATTGCTACTGTGCCAGGCTAGGGTAGAAGTGCCAACTGGAGTAAATGACAGCTTTCTTTGTAACATTAAAGTTTTTGGTCTTGTTTTGAAAACAGATGGATGGACCCTCACACTGCTGATTGCTTAGGCTATAACTGTGTCAAAGGAAGCAGCTGGAAAAAAAAATACTGTTTGTGAAAAAATGATGTGCAAGCAACTAAAGCTTTTTGTACAAATGGGTATGTTTATGTTTCTTTCCGAGAGTATCCAACAAAGCCCTAGATTGTAAAGCAATGATTAACTGTGAAGAAAACAGTTTCAAATGGAACTTAGAAATACATTTAGTTGAAAAGTGTCTCAAATTACTTCTTTTAACAGTCTCGTAAGTCTTCAACATGTGGTTTCAAACTGTGATCTTTCTTACACATGAATTATTTATCCAAACATGTATACCTTGTCTGGTAACACACATGGCTCTGTCTTGTGCACATTCTAGTGGTCTCCATGGGAACATGCTTAAGTGATTTAAGCAGCTTCTGGACATTTCAAGTCAAAGCTACGAAAAATGTGTGCTTTGCATCAGATGCTTTTTTCCCTCCTTGTCAATCACACTTTATTTGCTTCTGCCGACTGGAACATCTGTGAAGGTGCAACCGTCTCCTGTCTGTCAACAACTGTGTCACCAAGGTCCTTAAGCAAGGAAATCAATATCTAATTGCTCAAGTAGACAGCAGATGACTCCGGCTGCTTTGTGATGTTCCCACTGTGAATGTACTGTGGGGAATAGTATGAACATAAGGTGAGAGCAGTGCTGATAAACAGGAAGCACACTTAACAAAACTTCCTGAATTAATGAAGGCTAAATCAGAATCAGAATCAGAAAGGGCTTTATTGCCAAGTACGTTTTTTACACATACAAATAATTTGTCTTGGTGTTGTTGGTGCATGTCACACATTCTCTAAATATAAGAAGGATAAAAAGAATATGAACAATATAAGTATAAACATATACACACAGTATGTATTAATAAAGATAAAAATAAAATAAAATAAGTTAAAAAGTAGTAAAAAGGAACAGTACAGCAGAGTAGGTACAGTGGCACGTAGAGGTGGCGTGTGGAGAGTGTCAGGGTGGGTTCCGGGCCTTGTTGGTGAAGCCACAAGCGGAGGGGAAAAAAGTGTTTTTGTGGCGTGTGGTTTTGGTCCTGATGGACCTCAACCTCCTGCCAGAGGGGAGTGGCTCAAAGAGTATGTGCCTGGGGTGGTAGGGGTCAGCCACAATCTTTCCAGCACGCTTCGAGTCCTGGTGGCGTACAGGTCCTGGAGCGGCGGCAGATTGTAGCCAATCGCCTTCTCTGTAGACCAAATGACATGCTGCATTCTGCCCTTGTCCTTTGCAGAGGCAGCAGCGTACCAAATGCAGAATAAATTTTTTGGAGAATCATTTTCCATCCATTTGTTTCATGCTGCTTTAAATCATTATTAAATCAGTCAGGCCAATGTATAAAAGAAGGAACATTTCTAAATACCTTTCAGCAGCCAGTTATCTTACCTGTTATATGGCACATATTGATCATTACAAAGATGTCTGTAAGTACCACGTTAATTACGCTCCAGGTAAAAGAAACTCCAAGGCCACTAACCTTATGTTAGCTTTTATAATCAAGCATACACACATCGTCTAATGTGTGATGACTTAAAAAACCCTCATTAACCTGTCTCTATTTGTTATGTACACCTCCAATTTGTGATTAAGAGGGTATTAAAAAAAATGGATTTTTTTAGTATGTACTTTGATCAGCCAGTCACTATTTCATTAAAGGTGTTTGCATGACTGATCAGACACAAAGTATACACTTGCATCACACAAGCAAACAGAGGAAGTGGATATACAATTGATCTGCATGGTATAAACACAATACAGACACAGTAGAGTTATTATTCCTCCCTAACAAAGTCATGTTACCCGGTGGTGCTCCATCTTTTGAGTTTGAGCCTGTGTGTGGATCAATCCTCCCTAATTTCTTCAGTCTGACCGGGATCTTAAAAGCTAGCTCCTTTAGCTTCTCATCCAGCAACTATGTGGCTGTCACCTTTGCTTGTTCCAGAAAGCCTCGCCACTGCAGAGATGAAATGAAGTATTAACGGGCGGCTCTGCTGTAAAAGAGGACAAGGACAGATTACTAATCTGATTTATGTGTGTGGTCTCCCCATCTGCCCGGATGCAGGTGTGCATAGATATGAGCTAAACATACATTGGCTGTTTTATTACAGACTTTGATGGCGACAGTGGAAACCGGTGCAGTATATTGCATTGTAGTGAAGCTTGACCTCTGTCTCGTGGAGCTCTGTATGTGTCTTCTCCCTTAAGTGGTAGTTCTATTTGGCCAAGGAATTCATTAAACAACCGTACTTGAACAATTTATGCTTCACTGACAGTCAGTGGAGGAAGAAGTATAATAGCATCATAATAGTATAATATAATTCATTATTATATTATATAATAGCACGTATTAGCTGTGAAATGTACTTAAGTATCAAAGGTATGTTAGTGTTATTAAATTACTGGAAGAAATGTATTTTGTTATTTTATTTGGGAATCAATCCTATTGACACTAGTATTCTGAGAACAATAGTTAGTGTCAATAGTAGTTGTACTTCAGGTTTTGATCCACCCACCCCTATAGCAGAGCTACTAGCTGTGCTTGTCTCCAGCAGAGGAGGAAACATTTTGTACTTTCATTGGTTAGATTGGTTAGATGTGTGGAAAGACACATTTCATTATGTATTCCTAGGATCATACCATTTTTGTTCATAGTGTCCAATCATACTCTGCCCTTCTTGTCCAAACAAGCACTACTGTATGCAGCTCAGTTGATAATGTATATATTCAAACTCTGCAGGTTGCGGTGATTAATAATATTACAGTGCTTGTCTGAACTTTCATGTGTATAGCCCAAAAATATCCTCTATATATGACATCAACAACTTTGTGAGATTTTTCTGCTGCTGATTTGCATACTCAGTATGAGTTGCTGCAACCTGAAAATCATTTGGATAGTTACTTTTTGATTTATGTCAGACCTATAGCATAGATCCAGGCTAAGATGACCTACTTTTTTAATGGAATAATTCAAGGAACTCCTCAGGTACTCCTAAAAGATCATTCCTCACACTCTTGCACAAATCATGAAATTCTGCTATTGCAGGGTAAACAGAGTATCTGCAGACTGGCTCAGTGAGGGAAATAGATGTAATCTCAGGTGTTTGATGTTGGCTGAGTGTGACCCTTTCTCAGAGGCAGCTTCTCTCCCTTTTGGGAGCCCAGCCTCCGGGCTGTCCTCTGATCCAATCATGTCTCACTGGACTCTTCCTCTTGTATGCTTTTTGCAGATCTAAAAGCAAAACTTGTAGCCTTATCAGTTACTTAGGGGATGAATCCTCCTAAATATTTTCTGCTGTTCTTAGTTTAATGATTCTTCTGTCACTCTCTAGTGGAAGACTTAAAATGTATTGGCATGAGAAGCACTCCAGTCGAACTCTTACCTTTTGAACCCAGCTAAGTATGTCACCCAGTTTGATAGAATCCACACTGTCAAACCGTGCAAAATAAGGATTTACTGCCTATTAACTGGGATCCAGAGTATGTAGTGTGAATGCTTAAGTTGCTGAACATGATGTGCAATTTCTAAAGATGACCAACATAAATCAGTAACAATATGCACAAAATAAATTAGTAAAATATTAGAAACAGTTCTACAGATGAAGTGTGTTAGGTTTGAATGATGAACAGAACCCAAATGAAGACAGAGCGGGTCCGTCAGAGAGAAACAGTAGGCCGGCTAGCGTCGGGGTCCAGTTGTGGTGGTTCTGGTTCGGTGTATGGCAGGAGTGGCGCAGGAGTCAGGTTTCAATGGCAGTGTGGCAGTCTTGACTATGAACTGACACAGAGTGCAGGAATGACCAGGTATATGAAGCAGAGGTTGATTGTGGTAGATGAGAGGCAGCTGGAACCCTGAGACAGAGAAGCTACCTAGGGGCAGTGGGCCTAACAGAGTGAACACAATGCTACTGTGAGGTGAAAACCTTGCCAGTCCAATTTTGTTATTTAACAAAAATGTAATTGTCATTATAGGGCCATTAAGTCTTTTTAAAATGCATCATATAGTTTCAAAACGTTATGCTTTATACTGAGGTTGTTTTTTGTTTGTTTATATAAAGTATAATATTTCTAAAATGCAAAATGTTCACCCAGTATGGATAATCATCTACATATCTTTTTTTTTCCCCTCACTCTCCCGCATCAACAACATGGTTATTATGTCGGTCAGGCTACACCTTGAATACAATTTCATTATTCCAAAGCACAATCACCAAAGTGAGAGCTGCCAACAGTTAAACTCATATTGATTGCCTTGCTGGAGGGCACAGTGATTGTGCCCTCCAGCCCCCCCCCCCCCCCCCCATCACACCTATCTTCATTTTCTTTTTCATTTTAATTTTAATTTCTAATGTATTTCTCAGACGAGGAAAGTCTCCAGCTGTGCAGGTAAACTGTGGCTGGTGTACGATAAGGTGAATTTGGCAATCTTAAAAGCTGGTCTCATAGCAACCTATTAGTGGCAGTCTCATGGCTGATAGTGAAACAAGCTCCCAGGCTCTGGGCATGTATACTGTAGAGGGGGGAATTAGCTTAACGGCTGAGCTGCAGAGAGCTGTAAAGAGCCGTGGAGAGTCTCTGGGGTATTTCTCACTGAAATACTCAGTGCTGCAATTTTGGGGGGCTGTAAAAGATGAGAGATGTTACCCTGCGGCTTCTTGCGTTACTGCTATTGTCATGCGAATGCCCCAGCAATGACTGTCTGTGAATGTGTCATAACCAACCAACAGGCTGATTGGGGTTTCCATGCCATGTCAGAGCCAAAATGAATGATGAGTGTGTGCTCAAGTCTTGACTGACATCTTTTCACCCTAAAGGCTGCCTATTTTATTTGTTCTCCTGTGTGGTCAGTGAACAGCTCTTAACAGAGCGTTCAACAGTGAAGGCAATATGTGCCCCTTCCCTGCTCTCCAGTCCTCACACAGATGTAGGCTGACAGGAAACAACTGAAGACAAAGAACATTGATGGGCCTGCTTGGTAATTAATTGTCAAACTGATACTCAGTGCTGTGTTTCAGCGTGTGTGGTTAAGTACTACACCCGGAGCTATTTCCATAATGAAAATATCAAGGCTGCAGGTGGCCATGGTCCTCCATAGCTAACATTTAGTGTAATAATAGATATCTTTCAAGCATCAGTTTCCAAATACATTTAAAAAATAATTTTTACCATTATATAATACTTTTTTTGTTTATATTGTATGCAACAGATGACACTTAACACCTCCTGAATTATAAAGTTTGGTAAATTAGGATAGTGATGATAATGATACGTATTACTAGCTTCTTTGATATAAGTTAACTTCATATGTGATTGTCTGAGTGGCCACTGTGATTGGATTAATTATATATTGATCTGTGACTTGTTTTAATGTTGTGGTTGGCTTGCTCCCCTGAATCTTTAGTTTATCAATAACTTGTTTGTCTTGTAATTGCATATTGATTCAGCAAATTCAACGTGGCTGTTAGTGTAACTTAGTTTTTGTTGGTAAATTCCCTTTAAGACAGAACAAATCCCTGCAGTCTTATGCAATCTCCATTTTCTTTTTAGAGGTGTATGAAAACATTTATTCACCATCCAGGTGCATAATTACTATCATTAGCATATCTGTGGAATTTGTCGAGCACTGGGAGACATGGGCAGTATACCGTTTACACGCGAAAACAATGCCTGAGTTGTGGAGATGCAGCTGCTGAAAGAGTCTGCTGCGAAATTTCACATGCCACTAAACATGAACATCCAGCATTCTTGAGTACCTCTCTAACACCTTCCCAGACAAATTAGACACAGCTCAGTAGCACTCAATGGGCTTCTCCCCTGGGAAATTATTACCAGACAATGGGCTTCTCATCTTCGTTTTACGTTCTGAGGGAGAATATGGGTAGAGTGAGAAAAAAAAAGAGTTTTGAGACTTCCCCTTTAAAGAACAGCAGAGACTGGCAGTATTCGACAATCACAGAGCTGTGAATGATAAGTAATTTCCTCACGGGTTTGTCAATGCACAGGAGCCGATTCCTGAGACTCCATAGAAGTGGTGTTTTCAGAGGGATGATTACATCCTGAAGATGATGGATGTGTGCTGGGGTAATGTGGGAGACAGGAGGATGTCCAGGCTGCTTAATGGCTGATGACTTGCCACTGGCAGCCATAACCACAGCCTCATTACACACATAGCACGAGCTAAACTCTTTATCCTGTGGCATGAACAGTAGATAGGTGATCTCAATAGTCTTGCTCAATTAAGCAGCAGGATTCACACCCCTGTCCTTTTAGGTGGGAGTATGTTAAAGACTTCCAAACAATAAATGAGGATATCATAAAAAGAAGTGCCTAGAATCAATTGCGAAGGCTGCAGCTAACCTCGCTCTCTGAGGTGCATGGGCAAAGAAGATGTATTTCCCTCTTGGGAAATGTCAAAATGATGTAATGATATTCAACTCATCCAAAAGTGAGACTCATCTTACTTTAGGGGATATTTTCCTGCAGCTCATCCTTGGTGTGAGCTTGCAAAGGTCTTATTTGCATATGATTTTTGGACAGAGCAGGCAGGCAACATCAATCCCTGTTATCCAGATGCACTGACCTGTTTCAAGCTGCTGTTGACCCAAACAATCCAGAGAACATTTCCTCAGCTACTACAGTTCAGTGAGTGGATGAAGAAGACAGTTTGAGTACCGAGTCAGAGAAAGCCTGTAATAATAAAACTGTTAAATGTTACTGTTAAACAGAAAGGAAAACAATTAAACCAACACTTCTTTAACCTTTAGGCCACCACTGCCATGCTAGTGGCTCTGTGAAGTTATACACAGTGGTGCTTTGAGCTAAATGCTGACATGATCATGCTAACATGCTCACAGTGACAATGCTAACTTGCTGATGTTTAGCTGATAGTCTGCTATTATTTCACTAGCAAGGACCATGCCACAACAATATGTAATTTAAAGATTTGATGAATGCTTGATATACATATATTGAAGGTTCAGAGAATAGGAATACATTTGGATGGTGGGTGGGATTGAAAAGAGATGTTATCTGATTGGTTGGTCCAGGAGGATGAACTGGAGACCGGGTGGAGTGAGACTCATTGTGGGGGTTCCATCTAAGATGCTTTCACCAGAGCTGATTTTGTGCTAACATTTGCTAATTAGCACAATACAAAAAGTACAGCTGAGGCTGATTGGAATAGGAATTGCCATAGGTTATGCAGGTATTTAGTCATAAACCGTATTGGACAAAATACAATGTTGCCCTGATAGTGACAATACATCACCAAAGGGGGGCATAAATGTCTTTACAAAATTCAATGACAATCCATCCTGTAGTTGGACCGATCGAATGACATTGTCATCCAAGGAGCCATGCTGCTTGCATGGATACAAATTGAAATACAAAATCTGCACAATATGCAGTAATGTGGGGCATCCAGACTCCTCGGGGTACTTATATAGTTTAAATTCATCTACTGGCAGGGTTCTGGGTTTGTTTCTCTCTTGGGGGTCTTATTCTAAATGTAGACTCTGAGATACTGTTTTCTGTTTGGAAAAAAATGCATATGTATGGCATCCAGTATGCACACTGTCCACTGATGATTAAATCAGTGAGTCTGTTAACCTGATGGCAAAGCACACACCAGACAATACAAGTGTATATTTCCCAATGAAAGACCCAGATGTGTTTTCTCTGGGAAACAGCCACCTTGGCAATAACCAGCAGTAGTTTATTAGATGTATCTTTATGTGCTGTGAAAGCTGGGATAGCTCCAGGTAGTTGTATTACCCTTCCCTCTCTCTCACACTATTGCCTCGGATCAGCTGTAATTCTAGGCCTGTTAGGCTGATAGCAGCCATCTGAGAACCTCACATTCTCCACATAACTCTGAGCAATGTGGAAGGAGAGTACAATTTCACCAGTGTACTTCTCACAGGTGTAGTGATCAGTGAAGATGCTCTTATACATTACATTACATCCTTGCAGTAAAATGTTGTTATTTTAACCCCTTGATCCCCGATGTTGCCCATACATTTTCTGCGTTGTTTGCCACACTATTCAACATTATCACATATACGTATGTCTACTTTGTTTCATGGCTTCATTGAAGATACAGAACATAATGTGTGAAAAATTCAAACCCAAGATTCAATTTTTACGTCCAAAACATGGTATTCTTTCAGAAACATTTCTGTGGAATTCAGCATGACCATGACGTATGTTTGTTATCTTCTTGGAACCATGACTAGAATTTAAAATGAGTTTCTGTGGATTTGAACAAAGCTTGGCCATGCAACATGTCTTACAAAGGTTAAGCAATACACAGTTGAAACGTTCATTATGATATTGATGAAACCAACCCTCATGTGCTCTCCCAAGAGTTTGGTAAAATTGTCACATTTTATATTGAATACATGGAAAAGCTGAAAAGCTAAATCTCATTTTGAATACCTGAAGGATAGATGTACAGAATACATACAATACCACTCCTCTCCTCAGTGCAAACAATACAGTCTATAGTGTCCTGATAATGACATTTGAGAAGGTGTTTTCTGTGCAGGAATAACTTGAATCCCTTTTGCACAACCAGGCCCAACTGTTCACAAAACAGCATGGCACATGGCGGCACACCTCTCTCAGATTGGGGCTTTAATCAGATCCAGTTGGACGGTAATAGGCTCATGGTAAGACAATTGAGTTTGTGTCCTGTACACCAAAACCAAAACTGACTGGTAAAGTAAATGAGTTATGCTTACTGAAAAATAATATTAATGCCAAGGTCAAAACAACAGTCCTAGTTGTTTTAGTGTGAGGCCTTTTTTGATAAAAAAAACTAAGATTTAGGTATTAAATATATTAAAGCATTTGGATAAAAATGAGAAAGAAAAAAACAGTTGCTGTAAAACAACTTGCAGTGATATGTAAGAGACAACAAACCTCTAGGATGAAATTAAGAAATAATTTAACCCAGCAGTGCTAAGTACGCACAAAAGAAAGTTACTTGTTTTGCATGTGTGCGCACTAGCTTTACCATGACAGATATTGAGTTCTAAATGGAGCACACCTTTTTTGTTTCCCTCAGGTACAATCCCTGTGACAGCTCCTCCCCTGAGAGAACAGTCTGTATCTTCACTGTACGGAAGTTCTGAGAACAACAGAGGGACAGACCGTGAGAAATAGAGAGATAGAGACAGAATTTTTTTTCTGTACTAAGAATATCCATATGCACGAAGGTAATGCGCTATGGCACAAGGGCCATGACTTCTGTAGTTTATTTTGTGGCTTAAACTAAAACTGTAGTAGAAAATTGCATCCATGTTAAGAAAACCAAAACCGAATATACAGTATATAATAGCTAACATATTTTTTTGTAGAGGGAGGTATTAATTGTACAGGGAAATGTTTAATGGGAATGGCTCATTTATTCTTTTATTCTTTCATAGTTGTAAATCAATGGCACATTTTGCCAAATGAGATTTAGTGCCACTACTGCAATTAGTGCTGCAGACAAACATGTGACTGGACATCAACCTATAGTACGAGACTGGAGCAATCCAATGACCAATCCATACATTAGGCATTACATGAACCAGCCTATTCTTCCCATACAGAGCTCCACTTGTATCATTCCCTCAGATGGATGTAAGCCATGTCCCATCTGAGTGAGCATAATTAACACCCGGTGATAAAACCAAGTCCCGGGGGAGCTGTCCACTCACAATATATTTAATTGAAGTAAATGATATAAAAGGATAAATTGTGAGTTATATTGAGCTGCCTTGACCAAAGGGTTCAACTATAAATTATTATACAAGGCACAGTCATTTTCTTTGGAGCATTCATTAATAAAATGGTTCCGGGCAAAACCAGGCGAGGATTCGCACAATGGTGCTCACTCATTCACACTGTCCCACTTAGGCTATTTTTCTAACATTTATGTGTGTGTATGAGTGTGTGGATATGCACTCATGTGTCTGACTGTGTGTGTATTTGTGTATTTTTTCATGCTAATAAGCCACTTCTGACAGTCTTTACTCACCTTTCTCCCTCTGAAAAAGCACCACAGAGGTCAGGGCTTCTTCAGACAGGCTGCTAGGTTTCTGATCCACTGACTTCATCAGCATGCACATACAGTATGCATACAAATTCATGCAAATTCAAGCGAACAATTTCTACACATATGCAGAGCCACGCATAAAAGAAGAAACTAAAGTTGATTGACGTATACAAACCCACATTCACCAAACAAAGGCATGCATGCACACACACACACACACACACACACACACACACACACACACACACACACACACACACACACACACACACACACACACACACACACACACACAGTGTCAACTAACTCATCCAACTGAAGGACATGCACATACAGTGGAGGAGGCATAGATCAGTGTGTCTTGATTGCTTCCTCAACACTTAAACTATATTTAAACCAAAAAGATCAAATCCCAATGCAAGGAATACACATGTCCAAATTGCTTTCCCTGGATTCAGATCACTGCGAGTGAATATTATTGTAATATGAATCAATATGTAGAAACATTTGGGCAGTTGGACGACATTGCTGAATTACATAATGTTTCAGGCCCATGAAGATACTGTAGGAGTTAGAAAGATTCCTCCCTAAAGTCTAGACAATGGTTATGGTGGATGGTTAAACTGCCTCAGTTCAATGTTTCAGAATAATCTGCAGATCACAATGGAGACAGGGAATGTTCTATGCAGCACTATACTCTGTCTGAAAGAGAATGAAACCTTTTAAGATTTTTAAGATAAGCAGTCACCAAATGACTCGTTCACGGCACAGAACGGACCGAAAATGTATTGGTTAATTTCAGTAAGTAACTAATGAAATTTGTGAATGAGAGGAGCAGAGTGACTGGGACACTGGGACATTTATGAATAAAGAGTGACAGTCAGTAGTAAAAGAGGAAAATGTGAAAGAAAACAAATTATCCATAAAAGCTGTATTAATAAAAGAATATCATCTGTGACTCATTTTAATTCACAATGGGATTTCATTATAACGTGCAAGTCAGCTTGTGCAGTTAACAAGAATGATATACAAAGAGTGTGCAGGTAAAGGGCCAATGGTGTGTTAAATGCCACTTTGACACGTGGCTCCAATCTTTCACCATTGACCTTTTGATGACAGTAAAGCCTGTCTACGTTTGGAGCTCCCCTCCTGCCTAGAAAAGAGCTAAAGTAGTCTGAACAGCTAGTCTTCAACATTACATGCTCCTGCTTTACAATGATATCGTCACTCACAGGGCATACCAGCAGGTTTCTTTACTGTAAACACAACCATGTTACTAGGGCTGCAATTAATATTAATTTCCAGTGGTGACTAATGAAAGAATTAGCACCACCATTAGGCTGACATTTTTGGTTTTTAGTAATATATTTTCAACTTATAGATGGATTACCATGAAATTTTGTACAGACATCCATGTTCCCCACAGGGTGAATTGTAATTACTTTGGTGATCCTCTGACTTTTCATCTACTGCTATCAGTTTGTCCAGTACTTTGATTTACCTGCAGAGCCAATTAGCAAATGTTTGCGTCGGTAACAAACGCCAAAGGCACCTGACTAAGCGTCGTTTTTTGACACGCTGGGGGTGAGAATGTGTTGAAACATTATACCCGCTCGAACATGTTAGCATTGTCATTGTGAGCATGTTAGATTTTTGCCCAAAGCACCACTGTGCTACAGCCTTGCACAGCTGCTATTGTGGCACAAAACCTTTAGTCTAGTTAATTTACTCAAATTTTAATCAAATTTAAGAAGTGATTCCTCAACTATAAAAATCGACATCAGTTGATTTTCTGTCATTTGACTAATTGATTAATTTTCTAATCGTAACATCCATAAATCCTATAGAGTTACAGACATCATCTTTCATCATGTTACTAGTTCCTCCTCAGCTAATAAATTCTACAGTGATGCATGATCAGAAGAGTTGACTCTGTTCATACATATTTGTGTGTTTTTGCATCAGTGTGCGTGCCTTTTGTCTGTGCATGAGATCATGAACTCATGAAGAATGAGCATGTATGAAGAAAAGTGCACACTCAGGAAAAGCCATTATGTTTATTAATGGTAAAATGATGTCAGAGAGGCTTTTTGAGCCACTTAGCTCTGCAACCTGATCAATAGTGTAGCGTTGGGTCTATTTACACCATCCGCATCTCAATTTAGGGTTACGTCTTGTTCATCACTCACAGACAAATGTATGTTTCTGTAGCAAGCAGCTGAATAGAGCAGTTGTTTGGGTCAAGCAACCATTTTGATCAACCTGATTAGGTAAAGTGGGTGTCTATTAGAGCATTGATTTTTGAGTCATTCTGGTTGAGATCATCAGCTAAGTGGGGTGACACTTAGAACTGAACAAAGACCTGAATCTGCAGTGACTTTATTGACAATTGGAGTGAATGAGAGTGCATGTTCACATTTAGAGCACAGCTCTGTTAGATCGTGGTGAGGTCAATATGGATTATTTACACTGTTCACATTTCCTTGAAAAAATCCAAAGGATACAGCAAACTCACACATGCATGCTTAGATTGTTAAAGATGCCAAACACAAGGCGGCACAGGGAAAATTTGGAAAAGCAATGTAGCTGAATGCAGGTCAAATATGAGTGCATGATGGTAAAGTAATGTGCTGCTTTGTTGTGAGTTATTGATTTCTTTTCATACAGCTTCAACAGGCAGGGTTACAAATAAGACAGCAGAGAGATGTGATTAAAATCGTGCCAAAACAAGACAGATATACACATCCAATGTTTGGTAGATATTTGGTTCACCAGCAATCTAAAAATACCAGCTTTACAAAGCAATGTGAGAAGGATCAAGCTCTCCAGTGTGTGTTTACTGCTCCTTACTTTTCAATACTCAATTCTGTTTGATCCTGACGTCCCATAGTTTATTTCAGTATCTCTTTCCCTGCCTGCAGAGGCCAAGCAGTGAGGAGAGATGGTAAGATCTTATAACATTGCATCTTTGATTCCTGAACCTCTGCCACAGTCCTGCCAAAGCCCCCGCTGTGCTTTACTCCTGTGTCTCCCCGCCTTTCCCACCCCGTCACAGATGCGAGAGGAATACAAATGCCTGCGGTCCCCTGAAGCCCAGCCCCCTCCCCTTTCTCCTCCTCCTCCCACTGCTATATCCCTTCTCCTACATCTACACCACCCTCTGCCCGCCTCCCTCTATCCCTGACTGCTCTCCTCCAAGGACAGCCAAAGACATTCTCCTGAGTGAGATAAGAGTGATTTCAGCCGATATATGGCAACATGGCAGCGCACGCACGGCCGTCTGTGGCGGCCGCCTGTGGGTGTTGCTGGTGCAGCCACACTGAGATTGAGACTTAGAATGCACGTTTGACTTGCTGTCGCAACACCAGTGATGTGTCACACTGGAAAACCATCTATATTTGTCTTTCTTCATATGTGACAGCAGCGTCTGAGGAACACAGCGTTTCAAAGCATGGGGCGTTTGTCATGTTACAGATTCACTTACATGTGACCCAGGTTCAGATGGCAAGGCCCTGCAGCATGGATGATGAATGAATGCAACGTATTACTGCAATGTCTGCAAAGATACCGAATGATGCATGTTGTGTCGTCTCTTTTTTTGCTTTTCACCCCATAACATCAATGTTTAGTCTTTCACGTGGTTTATCACTTGATGCTTATTGTGTGCAGAAGGTCTCTATGCTGTGTTTTCATTTTATTCATCGAAAACCAATCAATTATGTTTTTGATTCACATGCTGCTCAAGGTATTAGTAAAGCTTCTCGCTGTTTAGCTTGCTAAATCAAATCCCTTCTTCTAATTATTTAATTAATCAGTATTCTGCATGATAAAAAGGGTCTTTTAAATCCTTTGCCTCTGAGAGGTAGAAACATGGTAAAAGATGCAGCAGGTGACATGTGAACTCCAAGACCATGAATTTGGGCCTGCATGCAGTTCTTGACAGGGAATATATGGGTTTTATGACCATCATCTATGAAGTTATTTGGCTCCAGAAGGACAAAGCAGAAAGAGGTGATTAAAAAGCAGAATGGAATGTCACACCTAATAGATAAAGAGCCAGTCAGAGGAAATAGGAAAGGAGAGCAGGGGGAGGAAGGAACAGCAAAGGTGTATACTGCGTGTGTGTCCACATGAAGGGCCTGTAGAGAAATTGGAGAGTGTGTGACTAGAGGTGTTCTTGGCTCCCCCAATTTCAGGTGTAATTACCCAGACAGAAAATTAGACTTAAGTGGACTAGACAGGGCCTCCTTGAGTCCCCTTTTTTCTCAGATACAGCCCCTCCCTCTTCCTCTGTACAATACCAGAAGGAAAACATTTACAGCCATAAAAGGTACAGTATTTGCCACCTTGGCTTGCAGGATTTAGTAAACTTGCTAGCATCACCAACATGTCTTTTAAATCCCGTCATTTGTGGCAATAGAGGCAGTTTATGTTAAATGACAGTTGGGCCTATAGTAAAATACTTTTAACAATGCACTTGCAACAAAAAAAACACATTTGAAGTTTGAATACAGCAACAAAGTCTGATATCAGCAAAGTCCTATAACTGTTTAGAGTAATGGTAAACTTGCACAGTATCTTAGTCAGTTTATTGTGCAATGACATTTGTTTAATTTTGCCTTCATCAAAGTTCACTGCTTTCCCGTTGCCTTCTGACCTAGTAAAGGTTGTTTTTTACAATACATGTTCTGCTTTTGGGCACCAGATCTGTGATCCAATATTAAACATATTTTCTGGGTGACAGGTTGCCAAGGAAGCGCTGTGACTGGAGGCTGCCCAGTCCCCCCCACACACACACACACACTCTCTTCCACATTTGGCTGCTGAGCTTTTAACTGAAGCAGTTCCAGGTTAAGGAAGCATGTGATCAAGGAACATTGGGCCTACAGTGTGTACCCCTGACTATACACATTCTTTATAGGGTATTCTTTTTGGCAGTTGTAGATGTTTCTTGGTTGTGCATGTTGGTGCCAAGAAAGGTCCAGTGATAGTAGAAAACTGGCCAACTTCCTGTTCCCTTCATCAAACCTCTCCAACATTTACTGGATCTACAACCATCACTTGAACCGCCCAAGAAAAGAAAGCACAATTAGCATTCTGTCTCTTCGTGCCAGGCAGTTGGAAAGGCAGATAGACAGCTCTTTCAAAAGCTTCAACTCCAAAAACATATTTAAAAAAATAGTTTGCCTCTGTATTGTAGAAGTTGTTGCAGGATGTACAACTCATCCTCCATGTGTCAAGCCAGGGGCAAAAGCTGACTACTTTGTGATCTGTTGGTTATCTTTTTCTGTTTAGCTCTTTTGTATACAGTAAGATAACCTTTGGCCGAATGTGTATACATACAGTATGTCAGTATGACCTACTGCACTATTATCTGTTTTAGTTTTTAGTCACTTACCATATATCTCAGATATCTCAGGATCATGAAATTATTACTGTAATTAAAAATTTGCATTTACATATAACATTTGCTATTGCCATTTTGCTATATCCACGTGTGCTGAATGTGTTAAAGTAATAATCAAAGATTTTCATTTAAATAAATGTCTGTTACAGTAAGTCACTATCTATCGCTGAATGGTAACTGAACCTATGGCCCACTGATGAAAGATCTTGTATTTGCAGTATTACAAACTGGGCGTCTGTGACGACATTCCCGGGAACAATCACAAGTTAACAAGCACAGTTAGTGACGCATTTTCCATCAGCCAGCAGTGGTTGGTCGGCCAGAGAAGGTAGACGGAGTTAACGCAACAGACTCGCTCTTCAACTGCCAACTGACTGACGTCACACATGGATCACTGTTTGGATCTCTGGGAACCCAAAAATACACCTGCAATCACTGCTTATCGTCATAGGTGCTGCCAAAGAGAACAAAACAGAGATCTTTAAGATTGTAACTTTAAAGGTCCAGTGTGTAACGTATTTAGTTGTTCATTATCAAAATATGTGTTGCCCGTTCACAAACCTCTCCTTTTCATGAATATTTACCACCACCATCAATTCCAAGTATTCCTATTGGCTTGAAATTTTACATTTGCATTCGCATGAACTGGGGTAGGCACTCCATATTCATGCGCCATCTTGAAATACGTTAGCCGGTAAGGGACATACAGGACATACTGCTCCGCCTTTTGCATTCCGCTGTCACATGATAAACTCACAGATGCTGCTAATGCTGCTAATGGGTATTGTAACTTCCCGGCCCCGGCAAGTTTGAAGATTGGAAACATGGAGGACCACACATATTCAAAATCCAAATTTCAGGAACAGGAGTCTTCTTCTTTGCCCAGAAAAAGAAAAAGTGTGAAGGCTACTGTTGCTGGAAAACGTACTTTGAACTGCGTGGCACGAGAGAGTTGATTGCGACATATGATCTCAACGCTAGATGGGAGAAATTCCTACACATTGGACCTTTAAGTTATAGATTTAAGCCAAAGGTGAAAAGTGAGGGTGTAGTACCTTTCTTACTGTACCTACCTTCCGGTACTTCACTGGAGAATTACTAGATACTGTAGAATACCTGTTGTTCTACTTCATCCACTACATTGTTTTTTACTAGATAGTGTGCAGATTATGGTTTTTAAATAGATTACATATTAATAGCAATAATAGTTACTTCATACTACTTAACAGCAATGTAAGACTATGAATGGGGCTAGTACTTTTCATGGATAGTTCTGTATATGTTGCTGCTTACAGCTAGCCTGGTTCCATCACTACCAACAACGCCTCTTAAACTCTTATTTCTTTCCATTCCATTGTTCTGTAAAACATTTATAAAATAGTTGATCTTAAAACCACTCCACTGTTGACTGAAATTGGCTAACATAAATAAGCCTACAGTGTCAAGCTGAATAAATAAAGTGAAACAAAATGGCAATTGAACCTGATTGTCAGGCTAGGTCATAGTTACAGTTTATCTAAAAAACCTTTGGCAGCCGGACTTGAGTGTCTGTATTGTTCTGTGGAGTAAACCTATGACTATCCCACTAGGACTCTCACATAGCTCTGACCTTTTTCCATAGGCTATTTCTTTTTCATTTAGGTCCCTGATCAAACAGAACTGGGAAGCAAAAATTGCTATTAGTTTTGTCTCTATGTTGTTGTGTGGGCAACACCATTGTACATCTAATTCCTGCAGAAATAATCATCAAAGGACACGAAGAAAAACCTTTTTGCCCCTGTCCCTTTTTCGCCTCTTTGAACCTCTGTTGCCGGCACCTGCACATGTATTAAAGCTTCAATTGAAAATGACTAATGTCCTGCCTCATTCTTTGTCTCTCTGCATGTGTGACCACATGGTACTTCCAAATAATGTTTTTTTTTTTGTGGGCTGAGTGCTCAAACACTGGACTCTCTGAAAACGTTGAACTCTGATAAGGTAATAGTTTTAGGCCTATTTGCTTGAGACATCATCACTGAAAGGTGCATGCCAGCTCATTCTCTCTTGGCCCCCTGTCAAATTGTTAAAATTGTTAAGCTATGATATTCAGATCTGCAGCATTTGTGCGGCACAAGGTCTAAATGCAAGGAGACATCTATTATATTGTGACCTTCTCAACAGACACCCCTCCTCTCTCCTCCTGCTGTCTCTCTCCCTCCTTCTGCATTCCCACTCTGTCCTTGCTTGTAACATTTACCCACCTGGCTCTATGGGGGGGCGCCCATACTTTCACCAACTGAAGAAGACAGTGTCCACTGAGTAATACAGAAACACCAACCAGACAAGACAAACAGATACTGGATCTCATATGTGAAAAGCCACATTTTAAGGAAAAAAAAGATTTAAAGTTTAGATGAAGAAAATATCAAATACAGATTTCCTCTGTTATCACTGTCTATTTTTTTAGTATTAACCACAGGATGCAAATTGTGAATGTTATTTTCTTTCTTTTTTGTCATTTGAAATTTTTAATTATGGAACAGTGGAAGCTAAAATAAATACAAACAAAATCATCATCAAGAGAGTCACAGACGTGCATGAGACTGTGATGGGAGTCAGCATCATTCTGGCCTGTGCAGGAGTATTTTGCATGTGTGCAAACATTCAACTGATTTCACACACACACACACACACACACACACACACACACACACACACACACACACACACCCTGGATTACTTGTAAACACCGGGGATATAACCAATTGCAGACACATTCTTTAGATTTGGACCGCATGCACACAAAACAGATCTGAATATCAGCCTATAGAGCAGTGAATGTTTGTTTTTTGATAAACACTTGCTGTTACAATGTTTTTCACATATTTGATGAAGAAGCCATACATTGAAGATGCAACGAAGACCTTTTATCAAATAAGCTCTTCACAGGGCTTGTAGTCTGAAAACTGAGTTTTTCCTGCTTCCACCTGAATACTTTTCTTTACACCCCAACATTCAGCAGTGATGTTGCTCTAAACTATGGGCTAGTATCAGCGTCAATTAAAACTGGATGGCTGGGAAAGTCTAAGAACTGAACAAAAACACGTTCCCGTCCTGCAGAAAGTGACTTCTGGATTAGCAAAGCCAAACCTCAAGCTCAGGAAGGGATCAATGGTGCATGTTAGTCTTGTCGCTGCGATTGCAATAGCTTTACTGTAGCATGTTAACAAGGAACTTCCCCCATGCCTTGAGCTGAAGTAATGTCTTGCACAGGGTCAAACACTGTGCACGTTTGGAGAACAATTTGGATATTCATACGAGTTAAAAAAGGCAACTGTGTTTATCCTTTAGGTGCTTATTGTGCTTCTTTTATTTTCAGTCATCTTACCTTGAGGAAAAATTAAATTATGTATGAGTATATTCCTTAATATAATACAGTACCTTTCCTAACTTTGCTGTCACGCACTTGGTTTAGCTGGAGGTCTGCGGCCATCACATGAGCCCATCTTAGTCCTCTGTGTTTCCCTGCTTTTTCTCTGTGATGTGGATACAATATATGATGTAATTTTGTTGCTAATATCCCCCATTGACCATGTGATTATTGGCAAAGAGATGTCAATTTACTGAAGTCCAGGTTTACTCAACCACAGTAGTCGTAAGGGGTGGTTGTAGTTCAGCTTAGCTAAAACCAGATGCTGAATGCTTGCCTGCCAGTAACCAGCAGCCATTTGTAACTTATTCGAAGTTGTTCGAAATTCCTGAGTTTACTGGCTTGCAAATTATGACAAACCATCAGAAAACAAAAATGCAAGTCTCAAGATATATATGCATTCTATAAAGGATCTAAGCAGTCATAGTGGTTGGTCTAAATAATTTACATAAGAACACATAACAAGCATGAGATTGAGTACATCAGCATCAGAAACTGATTTGTTATGTTTTACACTGTAGCTGTTGCCATGACTACAGATTTAAGATAATGTTGTAGTAAGTTAAACTATAAAAAATATAAATTTAACTCTTCCTTATCATACTGTAAACACCTTCATATTAGTACAGTGATCACCACATACCTTGTTAAATACACGCTTCTCCTTTATACAAGACAAAATGAATCTGCAGTTGTACATTGATAAAAAATGACAGTATAATCTAAGGGCATGTTCACGCCAAAGAAAGCGATTCGGCGTTTTGCAGCAGGGTTGTGTGGTGTTACATCAGTGACACTTAGCCTACATTTTATTTTAAAATCATTATTTGGATATGGCAACATACCTTCTACAGTATTTCACTGACAGAGACCCAAAGCAGCCCTAGTCCATGCATTTACATTATTTAATTACAGCTCTACATTGTATTTCTTTGTCCACCATTCATGTGCGTGATCAGATCTTAGGATCAGATTACTGAAACAATGTGAGTTTGTTAGTCTGCACTTTAAACACATACACCAGTTGTTCTTCTGTTGTATTTCTGAAAAAGTAGGTGCTCAAGGATATCGAATCCCAGTAAAGAATGGCTTGATGCTAGTCTGGTGTTAATGTAATTTCAGTTAAACATTCCAACTCTCTCACACTCCGTCTAGCTTCCGCTCTCTCTTACACACACACACACACACACACACGCAAGCATGCAAGCACGCACGCACGCATGCACACACACACACACACACACACACACACACACACACACACACACACACACACACACACACACACACACACACACACACACACATTTAAAGTCACAGATATGTCAGTGTCAGCAGAATGCAGTTTTATAATCAATTTGGACTTTCAGGGTGGAGTGGGTTTATGCTCCTTACAGCAAAGTAAATCCCAAAGTGACTGTTGCTCATATAGTGCAAGCAGGGCAATCAATTTCACCCATCTGACCACTGGAGAGCTGGGTGCTGTGAAAGATATGAGCTGAGCCAGAGTTCAGGCAGAGAGCGACAGTTTCCTCATGTTCTCTCAGAGTGGGGTACACTTAGTACTCCCTGCCCCCATGCAGATCTCCATTTTGACTTCAGTGTTTTTCCGCCTCAATGAGGACACATTGTTGAGATAGCTAACAAATCATATGAGTCCGCAATTGCATTTATTCCAGGACAACGCGCTTGTTGAGAAAATGAATATCCATTGGTGGTATGAAATATGAATATCAGTTCTACTACACTAACTTAAGCAATCTTCTAAAAACATGTCTCAGTTGTCTCAAAAATCCCTTACCAATGTGTCCCCTCATAATGCGTTGGATTTGAAAGTGGAATAAATAATCACAGCTTTTTTTGAGATTGAGAATGAATAACGCCCAAAACATATTTTTTGAACAAAGGAACAAGCTAATTATTCATGTTGTTTTTGAGATGAGAGTGACAGGACATTACAAATACATCCAGGAAAGAAAATCACAAAATAAAAGAAACAAGAAAACATAATTTATCTCCTACGCAGTGCTGCATTTTAGAGCAATATCCATCATTTTCAATAAGATGATAAGATTATGTACTTTAACAGGATATGCCAATTTGATGTAGATTCATCAGTCATTTGTATTCCTTTGAGGTCTTCTGGTTTTATTGGCAATCTCATATATGTGATTCTCTGAAATTGTAGTCTGCTTGAACAGTGGGGGCTTTAGGTTTTTAATCTGACTTAAAAGCCTATTAAAAGCCATGAATCACTTGGCACGATAAGGAACTGTTGAGGACATTGTTGCCTTTCCCCCTTTAAGAACTGTGTAATTACTTCTATCATGTTGTATATAGAATAATGAGAACACAGTTTTCTGGGAATCATTGGTGAGCTATGTCTCATCCATAGAGATGAGGACAACTAACGCCTCTGTTGGGTGAAATCTTTCTCTCTCAAAGATCTTGTGACTTAAGAAAATTATTTTTAGATTGTCTACTGTGTATTGGTTAACTTATTGCAATAGAGGCTTTACAGGTTTCAAGGACCTCACAAAACCTGCATTGGGCTACGAGTCCCAATTAGAAAACCAAATGGGGTCCAGAAAACTGTCGATCAGCACAGTGGTCTAATGGCTGCCTGCTGTCTGCCAATGTTGTTTACCAAAGGGCCAAGGTGGGTGGGTCGTCTTGGTTTAAAAATGAATATCTTTTGCTACATTTATGCCTCACGTTAAACTACTCTGGCATTTTTAAGCTCCTGTAACAGAGACAATTGGAAACACTGCTGACCCCGTTTTAGTTTGAAAACTCCAGGGTTGCTTTGCAGTCTGGACGGACACAAACGGAGACCTTTGGAAACAACGATGCACGTCAGTCAGTCTTATCGTTAGTTACTCTGTGATTTTCAACCTGAGAGTAACGTCAGACAATCTGCTTTCTGTTTACACCGGCACGCGCATGCCCAGTGTATGTGAATGGTCATGTTAAATGTGTTGTCAGACGTGTTAATATGGACGGAGATAGTTCAACTACTGGAGCTAAAACTCTTGTGTGGATGGAGATCGTTTTTGTCTCAAAACACCGCTTAAAAATGAAAATGTAGTAGTGCAGATTAAGCCTCAATCTCACGAAGTTGGACACAAAATATCTATTTGGGGCTTGAGGGTGATTCCTCGTGTGCCCAACTTGTGGACCTCCTTGGTCCAATTATTTCCTGTAGTCTCACAACAAGGGACCCACGTGGGGCCTGATGATGATTCCTCATACAGTATAGGCCCCACTTGTAGCCCACCTCTGCAATCCATACGGACACACATGGGGGCTTTATGTGGATAGACACATTTTTTGTTTGCCTGAATGGGACACAAATGGAAAAGAGACACACATGCTTTGCTGGGCAGTACATGACCGTGGAAAAATGTGCCGCACAGGATTCATCTCTGAAAAGTCAGTGGGAGTTAAATAAAACGTAATAACTCCAGGTGGAGTTTTCTTGTAAACAAACTAAAGTTCACATTCAGTGTTTCTCACCAAAATGCCTTGTTTGTGTGCATCTTTAAGGTCTAATAAACATGTTGAGTGCATTTCCTTCCTCATAAAACATTTGCGAAGCCATTTTTGAAAGAAATGGTGATGGTTTTTAAATGATGCATTGTTTACATTCTCCTTCTTCACTGCCTTTCTCAGCACATTGCTATGCTTGTTGGCACATTACCGCCACCAACAGCTGGTCAGAATTACGTAAAATCTGCCATGTGCGTCCTCATGCGTGTGCACGATACAAAGAAAACAGGGACCCACTTGTACTACTAGTGTTCAAAAATGCTACAGGCTACCTTTAACTGGTTAAATCCCTGATGTGTTATTATATCAAAAGAACAGACTGCTTTAGTCACATTTTCACCATTGTCTTCTCCTGTTAATAATTAGTACAATAATCAGAATAAATAATTACGATTCATAACATTTACCTAAATCTAATCTGTTTTATTTACCCAGTGCATTGGAATATTTTCCTACTTTGAAGCAGTCTGTCTATAATTTCCTAGACCACTGCTACTCAACCTTTTCAGAGCTGTTGTAAAACATGCAAATCCGTGCCAGTAAGCCAAAGCACACCTGTTAAAATCCACTGGTCTGGCCCAAATCCTCCTCTTCAAAGCACCCAGAGAAAAAAATCACTTCTTTCATTCAGCAGCCTCCACGCTCTGTGCACCACTCAGGCCCACGCACACCTGTTCAAAGTGCTGGTCTCCTCTTTCTGTCATTGAATCTGTGATTCATATCAAATAGATGCATGGAGCCTGTTCAAACTGTTGGCTTACCGTTCAACTGGATACGATCTGGATATGTTCCACAACTAAAAATTATGACAGCTATCGTGTGTGTGTGTGTGTGTGTGTGTGTGCGCGCGTGCATGCGTGCGTATCAGACTTTTATTGTCCCTTTCTCCATACATAGGTATTAAAGAGCCACTCATCTTGTTTCCTCTGTGTTAAATGTATTGCTTGATTGATTGATTGATTGATTGATTGATTGATTAATTGATTGATTGATTGATTGAATGGTTGATTGGCTGATTGGTTGATTGATGGTATAGTGTATAAGAACAAAGTTGACAAAATTCCAACCTATCCTTTAATGAATTACTAATATCCTGAACTCTGAATCAAGGACTATATAGTAGAGATACAGTTACTAGTTTGTACTTTTGTGCACCCCCAAGTAAAGTGATGCAACGTAGTGTGTGTGTATTACTGCTTCCCCGTCGGCATCATCTTACCAAACTGACAAGCAGCAAGTGAGTTTTTACTGGGAATCTACTATACAGTTCCCAGCTTGAAGCTACAGCTCCTTTATGACAAACCAAAGACAGCAATATACTTGAAAAATATTTGTCATCAATCAATTCTTCATTTATACCTATCAATTTCTCACTCTCTTCTCTTTGTCTATTTCTGCTCCTGTTCTTATGTCCCTATCTATCACTTATCCGTTCTCTTCCTGCCTCATCTGTCTTTCCACCTTCCTCTTTCTTTTTTCCTCCCTTTTGCTCTGCCCATCTTACTGCCTCTTTCTTTTCCCCTCCGGCAGTGTTATCACACAATCCTTCAGCCTCACTGATGTAAACTGACATATGAAACATAGCTAATTTGAGGGTCTGGCACTACTTAATCCCATCTGACAAAAAAATCCATTCCCCCCTTCCCCCTTTCTATGCAACATTTATCAACTCAGGAACAAACTTGTTGCTTGGGGTATGCAAGGATCAATCATAAATGAGTCATGAGCTTCCTATTTCAAAAGGAGAATGACAGTATATTTCCTACAGTGTTTTTGAGACCGATGGCCAAGATTAGGTTTTATTGATGTGGGATGAAACATAAATCATTTTATTCAGAAAGTTATGACTCCCTATAATTTTTCCACATTTTGTTGTGTTGCAACCTCAATGGACTCTACAAATCTGAGACAAGCATCCTAGAAAACGATGGTCCATTCTCTTTGGGTAAGGAGAGACAAAACAGGGATCAACTCATAAAAACTCAAAAACTCAAAATGGTACCTTTAAGTGAAAGAGTGCAGATATTTTGTGTTTGACATGAACTACAGTATATATATATATATATATATATATATATATATATATATATATATATATATATATATATATAAATGGACCTGGTGAATAAAGCAGTTTCAGGTTAATAATCAGTGGCTCTCTGACACGTCGGTGGGTGGGGGCAGGAGCTGAGCTGCCGCTAGCTCAGCTTTGTTAGATCCAGACATCCAAAACTCTTCTTCCGGTTGAAATATATAGTTAAAAACGACGATCTTAAAAGCGTATCTTAATAATGTTACGTATAACTGGAAGTCCTAAAAATATAGATTTTTCTGGGGGTGTATGTACACAACTTGACAAAATACATAACATAGGTCTAGTTGTTTTTAGACATTTTAATGTGAACATTTATATATTATATATTTAAAGTTACAAAAACATTTTGGTTTGGGATAAAATTACTACTTAATTAAGGTTAGGGGACCCTCATCACCATGGTTACACTAGTAACCATACATCAATAATTCCCTTGTGGCTGATGGGAAAATTCATACATGTAATCAGAGCAAAGGCACTTCCAAGCTTCTCTTAGCATGTCATCCAGTGCTGTATAATCCTTCTATATCTCCACAGAGCGGGCCAGGGCACTGAATTAATAATACTCTCTGAGGGCTGCGGCTCAAACCTCTCTCAAAAATGAGGTCTGACAAAGTCTCAGCCCTAATTGTATAAGCATTGCCACTTTTCGTCCGCTTCCAGGCACATCAGTGGAAGTGATGCTTGCGAGAGCTGCCCTCTTGGCCTTGGCGCTGCTGTCATATCTCTGCCCTGCCAGCTACCACCTCAGCGGGAAATCAAATACTATTAATGGAGAGAGGAAACATTACGACTGTAATCGAACCTGGAACGAGATAAGTGTGTCACCAATCACCACCTCCCTGCACAACGTTGCTGTAGTGGAAAAAAAAAACCTTTTACCATAACTCCAGTGTCAGCGGTCTTCATAATTTCACTTGAATGGTAGGAGGACAAGGGGCTTTATGCGCTGAATGTATTCAACCTTCATCCTTCAGGCACCCAAATTTAAAACCCCCAATAGAATTTAACCAATGCACAGCAGGCAGTCCTAATAATCTGGCAAATTACCTTGTAGAAATACAAGGTTTTAAAACTCAAGTAACTATTTAGATTAGCATTGATATACAGAAAATGTGACAGAACTGTCATCGCCTAATACAGGCTTTGTATTCTTGTGTTTTATGTTTGTGTTGCTTACACAGTCACTCAGAAACACACACACACACACACACACACACACACACACACACACACACACACACACACACACACACACACACACACACACACACACACACACACACACACACACACACACACACACACACACACACACACACACACACACACACACCACCACACATCCATCCACTGATAGCCTAAACAGCTCCTGGTGGGCGACAGAGTGCATTGCCAGTGGATCATGTTCTCCCTTTGATTGAGGTCAGTGTTCCTGAGAGCAGGGTCTTAGTGGTGCCTGGCTCACCACAGTCCAGCTCCTGTTTCAGGGGAAATGGACAGACCTCAGAGGGCAACCTGAAGGTGAAAGACACAAGTTTTGGGGTGGAGGACTGATGATGCGTCCACATTAAAGATGTGAATCGTTTCCGTTGAGTAAGAGAACTGAGGTTTCTAAGAGATGCTGACAGACTTTGAACATATAAAGTAAGTCACTGTTTTGTGTTAAAGTAGTTGAGAGGATTTGTATGTGAGAGCTGTGTTCCAAATGAGACGTACAGCTGGGTTCAAGAAAGACGGGATAACATTTGCCTTTTCCTCATGGTTAGAACAAATAAAACCAAACCCATTAATGATATTGAGTTTCTGTTTTTCGCAAAAAGGCCATTCTTTACCAAAAGTTGTTTGAACTAATTAGCAGTAAGTAGCCATCAACAATATTGCTGTCATGTCTAAAAAGTTAATTTAAGTAAACACTGTAGCGTAAGTCTTTTCTTTTCTTGTGATCTCTCCGTTTTTCCTTGAAACTTTTAAATCAATTCCGTGTGAGAATAAAAGCCTACAGCTATTTAATCCCTCAGCTTGGATGGAAACTGACAAATGGGTCAAAATCAATCTGCAGAACACAGTGAGCCATGAGGAGTTCAATTATCCTGATAAAATATAATCGCACAGATATATCCATGGTCCCTTGTTATTACATCGGATGTCAAACCCTTTGACAGTTTCTTCTTCCCATATTATCCATCCATTGATATTGATTACTTTCACTGTAACTATTGTGAATATTCGTTACATATTGCATATTTTTTGTTTTCTGTAGTGTATTACACCAAAATACACTTTTAGGTGTGTATCTGTGTTTTGTTATTTACTGATAAGATTGTTTGCCTGTACAAATTTTAAATATAATTTATTTATGATATAGCTAATTCTTTCTATATACTGTATAATGACAGGTAATTTCTGTAGTTTGAATCATAACATAACATGGAATTAAATCTTCAGAAATGACATCATAATAATGTGTTAAATTCCTGTAATTACTTGTAGTTAAAGCTACATTGTGTAAGAATTTCTCCCATCTAGTGGTGAAATTGTATATGACAACCAACTGAATATGACTTTATAGCCCTCCCCATTCTGAGCGTGTTTCAGCTGCTACGGTGGCCGAACCCGAAATTAGCTCTTAGTATCTCCAGCTCTTAGCGCAGCTAAGAGCTGGAGATGGCTAGCAGCTGTTCTAGCCATTCCAATATTAACTTTGGTCTTGTTGCTTTGCCTGTCGCGTTGTCTTTTTAATTCTCATTTGTCATGGTCTAAAAGTGTGATTGGTGGAAGTAATTATACATGAATGAGCATATATTTGTGAAAGAACAAAGTTTTTTTGCTAATAATCAACTCAAAAAATTACACAATGGTTTAAAGTTTAATTACCCATCTTAAATTTATACCCCCAAATACTACCTCACATCTGCATCAGAGTCCAAATCTGCCTTGCAGTTCACTCTTCTTCTGTTCAAACTGTCATGCCAACTCTCAGTGCCTCACACTTTCACAAGGCAATATGGTGTAGAACCAATAGTCTTCTCTCTTCATCATGGCGATACATTAATACATTAACAATTAATAATGAAGGAATTCATCAGAGGAGACTTTGCATATAGATAGCCTACTTAAGCCGGAAGCGACTATTAACATAACTTGCAGGCAGTGGTGGATAATTGGAGTGTCTCTCCTTCTTTCCTTCCCTCTCTGTGACTAATAGAGAGACCATGGTGACAGAAGGAGGACACATAACATGCTCTTACAATCCCTACGCCATGAAATAAACCAAACCCTCAAGGTTTGTGACAACAGTCCGAAAGTTAGCATTGCATATTGTAATGACTGCTTTTAGTTTTAACGGATGTGTGGAGTGACCGGCTACTTAGATGGATTGCAGAGGGGGTCCTACAACCTGCAGCGTCAGAGGTGTGTGGGCCAGACAAGATGAGTTGAGCACAGCTTTCCCAGGGCCGGTTATTGCCACGCCAACCACCAACCCCTAGAGGGGGGAACTCTGGGGACTGTTGGCAACTCCAGTCGTTCACCTTTGAAGGTGTGGGGAAGGTCTGCGGCATTTTATCTAAAGGAGCCGGCTCAAGTGCCCATGCGGTCAGCCGAAGTGCCCCTCTGGTTTGATTTTATGCCAAACATTCTTTCTAATTCTAAATCTGATTAGATGGTAGCTGTGACCGTTTCATGTCCACCCATGGGCTCCTGTAGTTCGCTATTTAACCACCTGTCGACCTACAAATCTTAACCTGATAGATGAAATGCTTATCCCTGCTAGATCCCTGACAGCACTCACCTAATTATACAAATCTCTGGGAACAGGTCATTATATACAAGATATATTAAATATCCTCAGGATTTAGACCCAATCCATCAAAATCCTTTCTTTATTCCCCTTCGGCAGGATGTATCGTATGCACATCAATCAGAGCTGGGTGCTATTTACAGTATATGAAGCAGGTGGAGTTGCAGGCATAGGCTAGTGAGTTGGACTGAGATCCAGAGTTGAAGCATAGACTGAAACCATTGCCTCTTGTGTAATCAATGTTGGCAGCATGATAGCAATTTTGAAATATGCATGCAACAGTTTCCCTCATTGGCAATTTTCTCTTTCCTGCTATCAAATGCTTCTCACTGGCATTAGCGACCCTAGTTGTTATCATTTTGTTCTCTTGAAATTTACTGTTACACACATAGAAAACTAAAGAAATTACTAATAGCTAGCTAATGCGGCTTGGCTTAAGTTTGGATGACGTTGCAAATGAAGGAGAGCAATACACACCAAAATATGCTGAAGCATCCTTATTATGATACATGAAACTTTCTTAAGGGCACCACCTGCAGTGCCAAGTGATATTTAAACAGCTGGAGCTAACATTGTTATTTTATCACAACATTTTTCATAACTTTGGATGGCACCTGCAAGTAACATATTTCCCATGATTCCCATGAAAAAAAAAATATGCTGTGCCTACATTTTCTCGCTGGCATTTAGGCTATTATCAGATTATTCAGAAACAAATATTAATATTTTTCCCACATGAAACTTTGACATACACACACAAACACACAATTTCTTCACTATAACAGTGAAAAATCCTTCAGCAGTTCATTCATTTGATGTCTTTGCCATAGCATGAGTGGTATGTTAGTGGTGCAGCCTAGTGATTTGAAAAGAGTCATGTCAGAGACCTGGAAATTGATTCAAGGACGTGACAGGGCCCATGTGCATTACTCATGTGCTTGACTGCTGCTCTGCTTCTCTCTGAAGGTCAGCACAAGGCTGCCTGCCATGCTTGCAAGGGTGAGAGTGAGACATCAGGCTGTGAAAATATTAGAACATTAAGACAAAAATAATCTATATCTATACCTTACATACAGTCTTACCCTGAGATATGGCACGGCACTGCCAGGTAATTGTTCATTCATCACATTCATGTATCGGAGTGAGTGAGTGAGTGAGTGTGTGTGTGTGTGTGTGTGTGTGTGTGTGTGTGTGTGTGTGTGTGTGTGTGTGTGTGTGTGTGTGTGTGTGTGTGTGTGTGTGTGTGTGTGTGTGTGTGTGTGTGTGTGTGTTCAAAGTAGCTTATTGTCATTATATTGAGGGGTCAGACAACAATATAACAAAATTTGGGTGGCAGTTCCCTGGGGCATAAAAACATTAGACAGTTAAAAAAGACAATTACACCAACTAAATACATAAAATAAAATAAAAAAGTGCAAACAAGCGCAATGCAATGTGCAAACACAGCGAGCAGCATTGCTATATAGTAACAAGGGCATGTTTTATGCTCCATGTGAAACAAAATGTGTGGCCATATTGTTCATATATATTTTCTGATAAACAATTTTCTGGAAACTCACGTATTCTAGTGTTGATTATAAAGATGAGCAGAGTTAGATGAGAATGTAAATATCACCCTCATGCTAAATATGATGCTACAACTAGGATCAATCAATCAATCAACCAACCAACCAATCAATTAATCAATCAATCAATCAACCAACCATGTTTTTATTTCTCACATGAAATCATACGAGGTACAATTCCAGTGAATTCAATTCAATTCACTTTATTGTCATTTCACTGAGTACTTGCATATTCAGAAGAAATATTATTTTTCATCAGTGGTAATATAATCTTATCAGCTCCTTTAACATGTGCATGATATATCATAACGCAGAATGTGTCCGTCAGAGTCACCCGGTTGAATGGCACCAAGTCTCGGCGAAAGGACACCACGGCTCCCGACATCCCGCTGGAAACTGATGCAGGCACGGAGGCCACCCAGCTCACCATTCAACGCCTGCACACTGGCCAGCAGGATGCCCAGCAGAGAAGTAACAGTCGGTGTTCAATTCCTCCACACTTGCCTTGGTGGCCCTGTGATGAAGAGATGGAGATGGACACAGAGATGGTCTTTGTTTGTCCACTTGGTCTCGATCATATAGGTCGTAGCTGATTGCCATTTTCACCTTTTCCTCAAATGATTACATTTGAAAACTCCAACAACAAGGGAGTGGTGAGTTGATTTTCCTATCCTGATGAGTAACTCACAGTCATGCGATGACTGCAGAGATGGTCTTGCTAGCTTGTGCTCATCTTCACCACATTTTCCTCTCTTTTGACTCTGACATTTGAAAACTTGAGCCGGCTGGCTAGCTAGCCTGAGCTATAGCGGAGTCAGCAGGAGACTGGCAAGTAGAGTGCAGTGCAGTAGCATAGCTATATGCTATTTAGAAATAACAGCAACTAGATTGCCTTTGGCATAGTACATCTGGATATCTATCTTACCGTCAATCCATTCGTCTGCTTGTCCTTATGCCATTTATTCGTATAAATCTATATTCTAAAACTGATTATCTTCGGTCTCAGATAAATGTCTCATCCATATATAAGCAAAACAACCATGCTACAGCAACAGGAGGAGTAGGACGGCAGTGACGTTTCCCTTTGTTGAGGACAAGACAGGAGAAAGGAGAGAAGGTGGAGGGATTGTCAGCAGTGTTCATTTATTCCTCTCACAGTTGACGATGGATGGCTGCAACACTCCCTCTGATAAGCCCTCTTTTCGAGGCCCAAGGTGGAGGGCCCTCTTAATGGAATTGCTCTCATCCGGGTAGCACTGGTGTATCGACTGCTCTCCCCCAGTGAAAGAGGACCCCCTTTGTGAAGCGAATGAACTGGGAGATTGATGAGGCTTGGCTGTGTGAAATCAGCCCAGCCCCATCTCCAATCTAGCCCGAAGCCAGCAAAGGGGTACTATTTAGGGTGCATACTTTATATGTATGTGAAAATGAAATGCCCCCTATGGTTGTTGGAAAAGCAATGTAATGCCAACATATGTCACACAAGTGAAACAGCCCTCCAGTGTAATTGGCAACAGAAAACACAACATAATGTGTGTCTCTGTCTCAGTGTTGTGCATCACGAGCCTCTGCAAATATGATAATATAGACTGTACAATAGAAAAAGATGAGAAACTGTTATGTAATAGTACAATAATTAATGGCACTGCATAAACATTTAGCATGACCCATCTTCTGCCTGAGAGAAATGATCCATGAGTTAATGGAACTGTCAAAGGGACGTTTTTTTTCCTAAATGTATGCTGTGCAAAGGTAGAAAAACAGAAGAGTCCTTTGTCTGCAAGTAACAGTGGCTGTCTAACATTCTGTAGTACAACAGGTATCCTCTGAGAGTTCAGGAGGCAGACGACAGGCAGATAAGATACTTATCACCGCTGAGGCTCTACTACCTTATCTCTCTTATAGAGGCTCTTACCTTGTGGCTCTCACACAGCCAGACAATGATCCATTCTCAACAGGACTTTCAGCTCTGTGTAAAGGAAACAATTTGTTGTCTTTGTCAGTTTTCTGCAACCTGTCTGAACTGCTGTTTTACTGTTGTGATGTCTAAGAAGAGGTGGAAAAACACATTGTTAATATATATGTATAAATTGTGGACATTTGGGCCAGAAAGTTTAGTCTTTTAATTAAAAAAGGTTTTTACGTTCTGTTTTTACTCATATCTGCAGGACTTAACGCTTTTCCATATTTGTGGTCATTATTAACACTAGCAGTAGCCTAGTAGATGCACTTGTTAGACAGGGTAAACCCAAAGAATTTCTAATATAGGAAGAAGTACCACTCCCTCGTTACTTCCGGGTTCTGAGTTCCATATAGGGGGCGCTCACAGGCCAGTGCAGAATGAATGGGACTCTATGGAGCTATACCCTAAAAATCCACTTTTCTCAGGATATTTTTTGTCTTGTAATTTGAATGTTGCATTCAAAATGGGAGGCAAAGAAAATACATACTGCTGGGTGTTAGATTTTTTTTTAAAGTTGCTTTTTTGTTCTAAAAAGCCTTTTGAAATGTCAATGACGTCATACACATATACGGCCAGAGATACTGCTTTACGGCAAGCTCTTTTTGTCTCGAGGCATCGACAACACAGCTAGCTAACAGGTAAGGCTCTCCTTTGTCGATACATGTGCTAGAAAGAGGTTTGCTAATGTTTATATATATATGCCATCAAGCGGGATCTCCGGTCGTAATCAGTCCTTCACTGACCAATCAGCATTCATTAGCAGAATGCCCAGTATGGGCAACAACGACTCAACCTGTAACAAATCGAAAGGGCATAAGTACTCGTTCATTCAACTTTCGACCTATAATCCATGTTGAACTTGCAAAAACTACAATCAAATCTGATATTTCTCAATGACAATCAGGCGAAGGAGACACATTTAGCTGTCTAGCTCCATAGGGTCCCATTCATTTTGCACTGGACCGTGATCACCCCCAGTGGAACTCTGGTGGAACTGCAACCAAAGTAGGTACAATGGGGCTGAATAGGGAGTGGAACGGCTTTCCGTAGACGGGCTTTAGTAAACCCCTCCCAATCTGCCGGCGATTTGCTTTTGCCCTGCAGCTCAGTCTGGAAACCTGCACGTTTATCTATCCTGCTTCCGTTCACAATTTTGTGGGAACCAATCACAAACTGGTTTATCCACCTGCCACGCTATTGGCAGGTTTAACACGATGATGATAGAGAAGCGACCAAGCAGCTTTTTGTACATTCAACAAGCCGGCCACCGAAGCGCAGCACTCCATGGCAGCAACCCGTTGATGCCGCTGTCACTGCTACTGTTGGTCTGATTGGTTGAAGGACTATCCAATTGCGTACAGAGTCATTTGAACTATGCCCGTTGATCACGCCTTTTGTGCAGAGAAAATACAGACTCCCCAGACCAATGCTCAATCTTAAATCTTAAACGATTGATCTTGGTCTGGTGATAGCCAGACTAGCACTTTGTGCAAATAGCAATTCAAATATTACTTCATAGCAAAAAGCCCATTCTGTTAATGCAATTGTCCCCCAGTAATGGAGAGTCCTTTGTCTTTTCTATGGTGGTGTAGCCATTTAGCCAAGGTAGAGATGTCATTCATCAGGCTGTGAGTGCCCTCATGTCTGCTCATCCGTCACCAGCTTCCTTACGTCTTCCACATCCCTCCTACTGCTTCTCAAAATAGAGCAGGAGATTAGAAAGAGGGGAGCATTTTAGCCAAGTCCCAGGAGGTCCATCACCCCCCTTCATCCCTCCTTCAAACCTTCCAATTCTTAACCCCCTCCTTCCCCAGTCCCTCCTTAAACCATCCCCCTTCTCCACCCTTCCTCTTCGTTCCTTCTCCTCCCCATTTCCTCCAGCATCTTCACCTGATGGAGCCATCAAGGGAAATCATTGTCCAGAAGTTGTGCTGTGTGCTTCAGGGGCCACCATCAGTCACAGGCAGACACACAAGTCCAGACATGGACACACACTGGTGGAGAAGAAAGGACAAATATTGACTAGTTGCCGAGACAAAATGCACTTCCAATCAAACGTTTCTGAAAAACCTATATTTTAGCATTACTGCTAAAATCTAAAGCAGTGTAAATGTGAATTGCAAATGGTCTAAAATGAAAGAAAAAAACATAAGGAATAGAAATGGGGGAACTGAGAATTGCTTGTCATTTTTAGTTATGTGCAAGTGGGCTAGAACTTCAGCACTTTCAGCAAATTTCTGTGTAGCATAGATTATTATTAATTAGAGTAAATTAGCATCCCATCCAAAAACATCATTTTTTTGTGTAAATAACAATTGACTATGCAAGTTCTAAGATCCTCATGGGACGCTTTATGTTTCAACAAAGCAGATAATAAACTCTGCTTTACAGACATAATTCTACTATAGTGCTAAAAGACCTTTTTTCACAGCAGACATGTTGACATGTCATAGCAAGAAACACACAAGTGTAATAATAACATTAACAATGGATCTGTTCCATTCTCAGTAAGTTGGTCAGTGAGTCACTATGCACAACAACAGGACCCTGGAAATAGGGTTATATGCATGGTTAAAGTGCATTCACAGTGCTTCTTTGGAAACAAAATAATCCAAATATTATCCAACCATGTTTTATAAGATATACAAATGTAAATGAAGCTTTGTGAAGTAAACAAATTAGACTTGTATCTGAATATTTGTGCAAAACAAACTAAATTCACATTTATACATGCCGGTATGCACAAATGTACACTGCTGGATCTCAGATACAGAACTGGTGTAGTGGGAACAAATCTTCATTTACATTTGTGGATATTCATTTGTGAATTTGTGGATATTAATTTGTGCATTTGTCATTCTCATCCCATAGGTAGAAACCCACCCACAAGAATCGAGCGGTGAAATTGTATATGACAACCAATGAATATTACTTTCTGAATGGCAGATTCTACGCTTACAAGAATACTTTGATTAGTTGGTGGAAGTAATTACACATGAATGAGCACATATTTGTGAAGAACAAAGGGGTTTTGCTAAGAATCAACTCAACAAATTACACAATGGAGCTTTAAGAAAAGTTGGGTTGAAATGGCCACCTCTGACCCACCTTTACATTATTTTATTATTGCAACAGTATAGGAAGTTGCTTGGCCTTACAAATGGGTATCTCTCAACCAAGTATTACAGTATGCAGTCATCACAGGGTATGGTGGACAGTTGTAAGGAATGGTGGAGCTACAGCTATAGGGAAGGAGATTTCCCCCATGAAAAGAATCTGATCTTAACACAGCTGACAGTCAAAAAACCATTGAGTTTGTAACGAATTAAGAAGTTCATTCTTCCACAATATGTTTTGACCTGCAGAGCAAATTGCAGGCTTCAAAAGATGTGTACAAGTTGTAATTCAGGGAACATCACTCAAGATATTTGTATCTTTGGTAAATTAGCTATTTTCAGATTCCACAGAACCTCTAAGGAGAGAAGTGAGTACTACTTCTTTAGGCAGTTTTAAATCGATGCTCAGACAATAATTCAGTTCCATCTCTTTTCCTCAGCTGCATAAGGGAATCACAGCAAGATGGATGGTCCATTTCACTGCGATCATTGCTTTTCCTATTGATCGTCCGATGCAGGTCTAGCCTGAGTCCAGACATTGCTGAAGAGATATATACATAGTAGTTTAGAGGAACATAACATGCACTCACTGCCCCAAGCCCACTCCCCCCTCCCCCCACCACACACACACACACACACACACACACACACAAACAGATGTTGATACAATGTGGTAGTTTCAGCTAAGCAAGCTGTGTCAGAGATGCATTTAAAACAATTAATTCCCATTAGCTGTTGTGTATTGCTTACTTTGCATGATGTTGTCTCCACACCGCAATACCAACGACAACCCTCCTTGCTGTGATAACTGCTACACAAGTGATGCAAAAGGTACGAGGCACAGACCTCCCTTGACGCTATCTCATACAAGAATGTTTGGTTTTGTTGTCCTTTTTGTTCTGTCTGGAGGAAACTTTCTGCTACAGTGCCCACACAGTATTGAGTAAGCATCTGGAATGAGTCATAGCCCCTCTAATGGAAATCCATTTAGCTTGGTCTGAAGTATAAGTCTGCGCAGGGAAGCATATCGTCACGCTGAAGTGAACCCCTGGCTACCTTTCAGTAAAGGGAGGACAAGCAGGCAGCATTCAAGGTGAAAATAACTCATAGACAATCAACAAAAAAGGCTCATTTTAAGACCAAACAATGACAAATAATAGATCGCAGCACAGAGTGTTTGCAGCTGGATTGCAGCTTTATCAAACTATTTTCTTTAGTTTGAACCATTTTCTTGCTAGATACACACAGATGATTGCATTCCAATGCAGTAAATGTTAAGTGCCTGATCTTGGGTGATTGAGTGTCCTCAGTGAAAGAATGCTCTGATCTGAATGAATGGAAGCTTCAGCATTTGAGGCAAAATGCAGATCCATTGATCATTAATATTTACATATACTTCAAGCCTGGGAGAATTGGATTTTGAGGCTGTTTTTTTTTAGTGTAATGTATGCACTCTGGCTCTTGATTGTGACGTTGCCGCAGCCTGAGAGGCAACTGTGAATACATTTGAAGTGAATCTTTTAATGGAGTATTATGGAGACATGAAAGAAGGCCCGTGAAGGTCAGTCTCTCAGTGGTACTGTGAAACTAAAACACTAAAATGAAATAAGACTGGCTTTCTTTTCCAAAGAGAAAGTGCTGTAATGTATTGACTAAATTGTGCCATCTTCTCCTCTATGTTTTCTCTGGACCAGAGGATCATCATTGTAAAGCATTGTTCCTGGTGGATAAAAGCACTGGATTTGTGAAAGCTCTATTATAGAATAAAAATGCACCGGTATTCTATATCTTACAACACCTTGATATTCCATTTTCTCCAGCAGAGGTGGTGTTAGTGTCCCTATTAAAGTGACACAACTGCTGAATGAGAAATGAGCTCCATCACTTTTTTCATGTCTTTGTTCATCCCTCTCTTCAACTTTTATCATTTTACTCTCTCTCTGTGTGTGTGTGTGTGTGTGTGTGTGTGTGTGTGTGTGTGTGTGTGTGTGTGTGTGTGTGTGTGTGTGTGTGTGTGTGTGTGTGTGTGTGTGTGTGTGTGTGTGTGTGTGTGTGTGTGTGTGTGTGTGTGTGTGTGTGTGTGTGTGTGTGTGTATTCAAAATAATTTATGATTCATTTCAGTGGCAATTAGAGCGATCAATGTTTGTATGAATTCTCCCTGATGAAGGTGTGGGGGCCGAAACGTAATAAAAGTGTGTAAATATGATCAGTGTGCGGAATATAAGGGTTCTTTTTCCGTCATTAAAAACCCCAAACAGTCCACTGTGCAAATTCACTTAGCTGTCGATCTAAGCAGGAAGACCTTCTCATCGCCCTAAAAGCTCCTCTGAGTCCATCCAGCAAAAGCTCACCTTGGAATAAGGTCCACAAACATACAGCATATTTTATTCAGTAGCCATTCACAGTGCTCTCCCCATGAAAATGACTCCCCACATAATATATGATGCCCTTATCAAAAATATCATGACCTTAGGTCTAAATTTAACAATTGGCTGTTACGTTGACAATGGACACTTTTATAGCTGTATAGTAACAGTGTCTGTGGGGATGACACCGGTCTTATTGCTCTCCAGATGCTCAGCTCTGACATCAGGTCACTGAGTCATGCTGGGATTGATTCTTCTTCAGCTACTGATTCTGCTGTCTTTCAAAGCCAGACGCCATTACTGCAGCTCTGTGCCTGTGTTCTCAATTTACTCTAACAAGGCTCACACAGACCACTATACAAGTGTTGGTTGTCTATTAATATCCCCTGTTGTCTGTAAAAGCATCTGGTTTTATTTGTATGCTGCTGCACTGTTTAAAGCATCTTTGGGACAATGACCAGAGGAGTTGGCAGGAACAGATACAGATCACGTTAATTTAATGGGGAAAAAAAGAAAGGTAACAGCAGGATCTTGCAGTTATTTACATACTAATGAGACTGTATAGGTAGTGCAGGGATCAGGTGAGACTCCAGGAAGTTACTGCTCCCAGCCAAGAAGTAGTCAGGCACAAAACCCCCTTTAAACAGAAAATTGTTGTTTTTACACTTCGCTTTTTGTACGGCTTAAACAAACAAGATGTACTGTGTTCAGTGAGCATAGAGGTGCACGCAGGCCGATTCGGTTACCTTTCGACAGTTTGCTAAGCTAAGTCAACCGGCTGCTGGCTGTACATTTTAAAAGAGAGGAATCTTCTTATTTAAATCTCAGCATGAAAGTGAACATTCCACAAAATGTCTAACAATTCCTTCAACATAAGCACAAAAATGTGTTGGAGTGGAATCAAATCCATATTGTATGCACTATGCAGCAAATCAAAACCGACTAATGTCAGTCACGTATTAATTAGCTCATTTATCTGTATTATAGCATCTGAGCCAACTGGTCATTGAAAGAAGGATGAAGCAAGGCCAAAGGCTTAACTCCTCATAGCTTCTCTAAATTCATTCAGTCTGAATCTGGGTTTACACTTGTGTTACTGATGGGAGGCAAAGCAGTGAGAATCGGGCTCTGGATGCAGCAGTTAAGCCGCAGGCTATCAATCAACCCCAGCTGATTCTGAATGCGGCCCACCGTGTGCTGGGCTGTGGCCCAGGGTGAAGGAGGAAAAGTCAGCTATTTCTTGCTGTCTCAGTGTGGGCACCAGCAAGTTAATCACAGAGATGCACAGCCTCTTTCCTCTGGGCCCAGAGCCTTGACGGCCTCTTCACAGTGTTGTGTCTGAGGCGGGCGACAGGCTGGACAAACAGATCGGCTGAAGCTGGATAATTAGGCATGCTCCTCTCCAGCCAAGAGTCCTGCCAGCCAAACCCACACATAAACAACAATAAAAAAAAGTGCTACAATAATAGGCAATTAGCCTTTTCGTTGTTGAACTGCAGATTTCTGAAATTGTGAAAAAGTACACTCTGGTTCTTGATTTCTAATATCCAAAACTATCCAGGGTACAACAACAATGATCAACCACAGACTCAGTAGGTCACACCATGGTATCTACTTCAGCCCTCCTGCTTCTCATAAGAACGGATGGGGATTGATTCAGCTATTCATCACAAACCTGACATCTATGAGAGCAGAGCTTGCCAACCCACCATGACAATATCTGACTCAAACACACTCAGTGGAGAATATGAGCTGTCCATATCAAACTGTGTCCCATCAATAGCAGTCCTCTCACTGAAACAAATGATCTTCACTCATTCAACCTTGAAGGAAATGAGCTACAGAGATGTTAAGAGCAAGAATGAGTGTAATAATGGAGCACCGACTGCTGACTGATGTTACAAGCAGACAGGAGTTGTTGACTGTCGCCAGTGCCTAAAAAAAAAACCAATAGCCTGGAGTTACAAGAGTGCTCCAGTACCATCTAGTGGTGATTTCTAGGACACACACACACACACACACACACACACACACACACGAGAGAGAGAGAGTGGAAAGCCAAAGAACATTGAGGAAGTGGTGAGCAATGACAAAAGGAAATCTATTTGTACTGAAAGTAGAGGATACAATCTGTGCATCCCACTCACCCAGCACACCACCTACAAACTGGTTCAATATCATATTTTTAACAACTGCAACCTGCTGTTTACCCCATTGACTTTGCCCTCTGGGCAAACTGCATTTGTTGCTACTGTAGGAATGTCTAGCAAGTCCAGTTGCCTTTGCTTATCACAGAGAACTACCATGACCTGGATGGATGACTGAGAACCTTCACAGAATAGTTGTTAATGGTGTTTTGTTGTCAGAGGTTGAAGGTGATGTATGATCTGGCCATTTTCTGTTGTTAAACAATATCAATATGTGATGATGTTGATGGAGCCACACACGCACAAACACCGGAAACAAATCGCACCTGCTTTGCTGCGTGGTCATGTAAGTGCATCATCATCCTCACACCGGAGTTGTAATGTTTTTGTTTTGTTTTTTAAATAATCAATAGCTAGTATACCTTGAGCAACAGAGGCCCTTAAATGCCCACCATTTGAGTCAACAAGGCTTCCAGTAATGTATGTCAGAGGCAAACCAAAAGGGCACTGCCTCAAGTGCAATAGCTCAGTTCCTGGGGCAAAAAGGGCAAGGGGTGGTTGTCCCCCTGGATGTTGACGGCAGCTCTGGATAAAAACTGAAACATGAATCTTCTGGCAGAGAACACCATCTACTGGAAATCACAAGAAATACATTACCTGGGAAGCCAGGATCCATGTGGAACGTGTAAATTAAATGTAGTGGTGGGTAACGTAATGTATGTATGAGGTGCGTTTCACTGCTACCAGAGAGTTTTAGGCGCCAGAATCAATTAACCAATCACTACTTTTAACTGTTCCTATACAGGGGTGATACTTTTTAATTCAATAGCAGGAAGATTTTGGGTAGATTCCTCCTCCAGGAAATAGTTTTACCTTTCCTACTGAACAATTTTCATTTGAACAGAATAAAAAGATATTTCATAAAATTCTTTATTTATAAACTTGATGCAAGTTTACAAAATTACTTTACATGGTCAAAATCACCCTTGCAATGGAAAAAAAAAAATGAAACCAAACCAAAGCATGCTAACAGTGCATAACTTTATAACCCGGCCACTGTAGTTAATGAAGCAAGGTAAAGAACCCAGAACCAGGCTAATTCAGAACTCGGACCAATATGTCACTCACCAAAGCAGAGATATTTTGTTAGTCAGACAACAGGAGTTGGAGTGAGAGAAGCTGTTATTCAGTACACAACAGACTGAAGTACACCATTATTTCAAAGGTCAGGTTAAAGATGTGGGCTTACAATTGTTCTGATGGCACACAACTCTGAACTGCTACTTTTGTTGGGAATCCTTGCATCTTTAAAAGGTAATCCAAGCACGTAGGATGTCTTGCAAGTCCATGCGTCTCTCATAGTATCTGGCCTGGTTCAATAAGCGGCACACAGGGACAAATGATCCTGTGCACTGATGTAGGAAACCACGAGTTAAGTAAGCACTTAATGAAAAACGGATACATCTAGTCTTTTTACCACCCTACCCCACCACTCGTTGCCTTCAGTAGCTTGGGGAAAAACACCCATTGATATATTGACATGCAAAATACAGCAATATCAAAGAGACGGGGTAGATGTGTTCTGAATTCCTCACCCAGAGCAAGTTAATCTGAAGGTGGGAGCAAATCCCTGCTCCACACATCTAATCATTTCAAAAACTTGCTTAATTATTGAACCTCAACAGTATTCAGAAAATCTAAGTGTGTGCAAATCGACAGCAAAACACACCGCAATGCCTATTGGTAAAACAGATGCGTCATTTTAAAAATGGCCCCAAAAAAAAGATCGACACATTCAATCTTGCATTTCATGGCAATATTCTGAAGCAATCCTTAGCAAAGCCGAGTGTGCAGTATGTATTCCTGAGTTTGCTTCTCCAGAGAATGCAGGGGTGGGCTCGACAAAGTGACCAGAATGCTGTGATTAGTACATTACCAATGGCATCACAACAGCTAACAACCATGCCAATGATCCATAGTCATGTTGGGATTTTGTGGTGAAACAAGAATGGAGGGTGACACTTCCATATCCTGCAAGTCTAAACAAATGTCAGACGTGTTGAATATGAATAGGCTGTAAGTTTTATAACCCATCTCTACTGGTTTTGAAAATGTTGGTTTTGTGACTGAGGTTAGTATTACTGAGAAAAATTCTAAATCAACTTGAAATGAGGAATGAACGTATTAATTAGCATAACTAAGCTTTCTATGCTGGTTTTCAGGACAATATACTTAAAACAATGCAAGTAACCACACAATAGAACACCCACAACAAACGTGTAACTGCATTAATTGGAATGCTCCACAGTTTTCTGCATATTATTCACATTACATCAAAGACCCAGCACGCTGAGGGGTACAGCTGTGCTGAGAGTGGTTATAAATAGCAACCAGAGAGGTGGTAATGGGAAGAGCTGGGTCCCCAAAAAATATTGATCAAACCTACACAAATATTCTGGAAATGGAACAGACTCCAGTCGAACTTCCCAGATGTGAAGCCAGAAGGTATATGGTCGAGACTATTGCTGTGAATTTGAAACTCTCGCTGCATTTTTAAACCAGCCATGAGGTCAAGGAAAAGTCAGAAGGTAAAAGGTCACTTTTTTTTTTCCAGACTTTTACAACTGCAGGATTGGCAAAGTGCTCAGGATGTGAATCAGCTACAAGAACTAAGCAGGTGACTACACTGTTAAGCTGTTAAGACTAACTTTCTTCAGTACAACGGAACTCCACAAGACTGTGTCTTCACTGCATAGCCTTACTGAGGTTCATCCGGTTTGAGTGATTAGATATGAATAGCCAAACCTCTGGAATGCCAGAAACAGCTGTGTCTACGCCATTATTGTTAGGCCGTTGTAGAGGTGCCATCAAATAAGGGGAATGGTACTGTCGGTGTTGTCAATAACATGAGGATTACAAATCAATGTAAAAAAAAGAAAGAACAAAACTGCAGTAGTCATTAAGCTTACACAAGATCACGGTGTACTTTTGTTTCCTTCTACAAGAGTATCCATGAAGCAATGTTTTCTTATTCTAAATGAGTCTTGAGAATTTGCAGTGCCTCTGCTGTTAATAGACAAGGGGAAATAGTAATACAGTCTTTGCCCAGCCAAAGACCCAGACAAGGTTACATTATAAACAATTAAATCCTTTTGCAGAAATACAAATTTACATGTTTACACGTGGCATTAAAATCAACTACATTACAGTGTGATCCAAACCAAACACGCCCTTGCTTTGCCTGGTTATACTGTAGTTCTTGGGTTGCCAACCTAGGACACACCAAACCTCTCCTGCAGGGAGTTGTCCAGTTGCTGGTTGTGATGACGACAGTGGTCTCCAACTTTGGAGCTCAGCAGTTGCTGTTCTTCATTATGGGATGTCCCACCCAGGCTGCAGAAGTCTCTAGATCTTCCTCCCCACCTGAGGACTTCAAGCTTTAAAAGATAAGAGGTTTGAAAGCAAGCTAGCCTCAGAAACATGTTATTCCAGAGGAGGGATCTTGGCATTGCAAAGATAATACATGAGCACAATATTACAGAGGCCGTCCATGAAGAGAAAAGGTAGTGGCTCTTCCACCACCAGCATTTAAATGTCCTTCCCAGCCACCACTGCATCATATCAGGAAATGTCACATGCCATTCTCGGATCCAGTCTGTGGCCAGAGAGGCAGTGTCTGGCGACTGGAGCATCAGACTGCCACTGCTGGCAGATGAAGCCGTACTTCATCTTTCAACTCACAGCCAGCAAGTAACCTTGGAATGCTCAACGCCAAAACCAAAGGGTGAGTTTGGGTGACATTTAGTCCACCGGTTTCCTGGAGTATGGGGTGAATGTCGCAATGGAAAAATTAGATTGTATCAAATATGTACAGAGAGATAAATATTGAGGAGAGGACACCCTTGCGGGTAACTGATGAGTTTGGATGTACATTTCAGAGAGAGAGAGAGAGAGAGAGAGAGAGAGAGAGAGAGAGAGAGAGAGAGAGAGAGAGAGAGAGAGAGAGAGAGAGAGAGAGAGAGAGAGAGAGAGAGAGAGAGAGAGAGAGAGAGAGAGAGAGAGAGAGAGAGAGAGAGAGAGATTCTGGGTGGACACTGAATGAGGAATTTGGTTTGGAGTAGAGAACACAATGGTTTGCAGGATAAAAAAATAATAATATTGGTCGCAAGGAAAAAGTAAATCAAAGACAAAGGTCCCAGTGCAGGAAAGGCAGGAGTCTGTTTTAGCCGTCCTCCTTAGGGGGTGTGTACCAGCCTAAGGGAAAAACAACAACAAAGAATGATATAGAAAACAAACAATCTACAGTCAACAGGGGTTAGTGAAGCTAGATAACGAAAGATATCCTAGACATTTTGAACTTGCTTTGTAGTACAGGACCCAGGTCTCTGCCACCAAAAGTATTAGGGTTACGTGTAGATGCTTTTTGCATGTGCCTCATTTTCTGCCTCATTGTCTTGTAGGTATATCAACTTTTTAAGGTATATTGCTATATTTTCAAACGAGACATGGCATGAGCCATCACCATTTATATTGATATAGTTTGACGTTGCATTATATAAAACACATTCAATTCCGTAAAGCCGTGCCTGTGTTTGCATCTCGTCTCTTACTTTCCGGGCAACCCTGCCCCCACTCGCTCACAGGCTCTTCTGCAAAAGCACTGGCCCACACTGCTGACATTTTTTATTGTTATTTGCACAGCTGTATATTTTTAAGCAGGAAAGGAAAACCTGTAATTGCATCAGTGTTTCCACTGATCGCACACACTCCAGTCCGCAAATTGTGCAGTAACAATCGGTCTCTCTCTCATTTTTTTTATAGTCTTTTAAATAAAAGTGTCTTGTGACATCTCACATGTGGCTCTGAATTTAGCCCACTTTGTAGAAAATTCAAGATATATATTTTGTATCAGCATTCAGCCCAAAAAAATACAGATATATAATTTCTGGTCCGATGCCCTTGCTTGTATCTACAGTGGTGCTCATAAGTTAATGAACCCATGCTAAAGTTGACTAAAAAGAGGAATACAAAACAATGTATCTTAATGCCTTGGCATGGGGTACTTTCCATAAAATCGTGTCTCAATGCAAATCAAACCAGCTATTGGGCTAACTGAAATAAAACCATGCCAATCTCTAGGTATGGTGAAGGGTATGTGATGATGTGGGGCTATTTTAATTCCAAAGGCCAAGGGAACTATATCAGGATGCATAGTATCCTGGATCCATGAAATAACTGGCCTTTAAAAATAAAGATCTGCCTGCCTGTATGGGAATTTAACATAGGGGTGTGTATAGTTATGCCCCCTGTATTTTAAAGAAGAACATGTATTGATTTACGATACATTATTCATTCACAAAGAAAATGGGTGTCCTTAAAGGTTGGATTATTCCTCTGTTTGGATTACGATCAATTTCCAAAAGATGATTTTTTTAGTCAACTTCAGCATGGGTTCATAAACTTATGAGCACCACTGTACATTACCAACCATGTCAGGTAGGAGAACCAAAACATTGGATAGAAAGTGTTCAGTGGTTAGGCCCAGGGCACATATGGTTCATATGGCTGGCGTTCAGCTCTCAATTTTCACATTCTACTGCAATTAAATATAGCCCAATGTAGCCTGACAGAGTAAAAGAAATTTACATATTTTCATTGGCACTTCTGGTTTTAAAACACAGCGGGGGTTTTAACAGAGGTCAAAGACAACAAAAATCTACATTAATGGTCATCTTTGAGCAACAGACCTAGCAGTGCTGTTCCTCGAATAAAATTAACTTTCAAATTTAAATATCGATTATTATCTTGCTGATTCTATGCAATTTGATATTCAACTGCATATTAATTGGATTTGACTGGGCATATCATTCCTTTCTTAGGCTCTGCAGAAACAGCCAAATATCAAATTATAATGATCAAATTCAAAAGTCACAAAGCATTCAGTTCATATGCAGAAAAAAAAAAATATATATATATTTATATATATATATATATATATCTCTTTGTTTAGGACATGTGTCATCTACCATAATAGACAAGATAGAATAGTGTGTAACAAGGGCACCTTCGCACTATAACTACTTTCCTGACCGTGTATAAGCAACACTTTTACATTACATTACATGTCATTTAGCTGACGCTTTTATCCAAAGCGACTTATACACCTTTCACGTTAGTTAATTATGGATTCAATTGTTTCATAGAAGCCTAATCAGAAATAAATAAATAAAAAAAAAAATTAATTAAGAATACCAGCGCTAAATAATTGTTGTTAAACTTCATAGCTCTCATAATGCAGTTTAGTTCATATTAGCAGGAATGTTTAAAATACACAGACAGAAGAGTCCAATTTGTCTTGCTTCCAGATTCTTTTCTTTGTGTTAAAACACTCCTGAAATTGCCAAATGCTTAGCTGAAGGCAAAAGGTCTGACAAATTGAGATTGTTTACGGCGTTGAAAAGGAGCGTTTCAGACCGAGGGTAAATACAGGTATAATCAGACAAGACAGTAAGAAAAAAATAATTTTGTTTAGTTTTTTTTTTTTTTTTTTTAACATTAAAGCAGAAACCCAAAATACAAGTATGAACATGAAATGCATTATATATCTCCTTTAAACACTTAAATCCTTCTGCTGTAACAAACACTTGCTAGAACTTAGCTGGTGTCTTTGAGGCTCACAGAGACTCCAATAAGGCCGGCGACAGACTGGCTGCGTGGCGTGAGCGTGGCGTTTCTGTTGCGTGTCAGCTGCGTGTCTTTACACACCAGAAACGTGTCTGACGTGGCGCTAGCCTTGTCTGTACACATGTATGTTTCCCATTGATTTACTGCACTCAAGCAGTAGTATACTTCATGTTAAACATAAATATATAAAAAAAGATGTCAGCAGTATTAACGGCAAAATAGTCTACAGAATATTTTGTTTTGTATTGACAGGTGCAATATTTGAAAATCGATTTGTTTTTATATTACATTTAGATCTGCATTTATGTCAAAACTTAAGAGACTTTCAAACATCAACATGTCATTTATTAATATGTATTCATGTCAAAATGACAAACATCTTTTCCTATTCTATTTTGCCTGGAAACGTTTCCAACACGCTTGCGTGTCGCGTGAAAAATAGGCGTCAGTTCTATTTCTAGTATGCACGCGCCTGAGACATGCATGTTGTACTTACAGTTTGTATGTGTATTGCTGTGTTCTATATCCTGCTAGCTACTATACAAGTTATACAAATGGAGTGTAAGAATGTGGACTACATGCTTGTAAATGTTGTCCATGTTTGGTACATACACAACATTAGAAGCTATAATTGCCCTCAGCTTTAACACATTGGAGGGATTTGGTTTCAGTAAACAAGGTCAGTTATGCACTCTGTATGACACTGGAGACAAAAACACTCACCGTTCTTTTCATGGATCTGAACAAGGGATTTGTAGGACTGCTGTGCTCTGGCAAGATTGTACTGGTTCTGCATTAAAAAAGAAAATGAAATCAACCTTAGAGTGTGCACTGGGTTTATGATGACAGTACAGAACAGGAAACGGCAATGACAGCTGTTTTCTACAGGCAAAAAAAAAAAAGCTCTCTATCTCCAATTTCAAGAACGAAACCCAGTGTGTAGTGCAGGATAACGAACCTGCATTCTTCCCTTGTTTGACCATTCATACCGGATCGCTTTCACACAAACCTGGCCATCACCATTCACTGCATAGAATTACACAAAACTTTGTACAAAATCTAATTTAAGACTTTTTAAGGATCCATGGGAACCCTGTATCTAGTTGTTTGTGTACAGAGGACTAATTTGTCCTGAATTTTGGGTAGATTGACTTTTTTCAAACCTAAACAACATGGCTGAATATTCAGCTCCCTTCACTTCAGCAAAAAATGTTCTGGAAGAAATCAACAGTTACGAGGACATTTTACAGGGAAAATTCAACGGTAAATTCCAATAAAATTAAATCTCAACTCTGTGCAGACATGTAGCAGTTGAGATGCTTTGGCTTCTTAATGTGGCAGGGCTGAATACTTTTGCTAATTTGTCCATCAGGCTCAGGATCCTACGGAAACTCCTTAGGCAAACATAAACTCACTATGCCCTTACTAGTATACTGTACGTACCTGTATGTATATTTCTAACTTGTTACTGCGGTCTCCAAAACGTCTTTCCTACCTTATTGCTCACTCCACAATATCATTACCATACACACTTTGTTTGTCTTTTGGTGCCACTAATTGTTACCATAGAAATATGGCCCATAGTTCTGAGTTAGCCTCGGTTTGTAGGTATAATATGCTAACTTTTTAGGCGTACAGCAAGTCAGTTTTAAGTTTTTTGAAACACACATTGGACTAATGTATGAGAAAAATCAAGACTGGCCTAAAACTACAGATCGGTCTAAAATCTTTGTTAAACTGACTTTAGGCAGCCAAGTAAAACTTAATTTATGGCCAAGAGGACTTAAAGTTGCAGCCAATAATAATAATAATAATAATAATAATAATAATAATAATAATAATAATAATAATAATAATAATAATAATCTTTATTAATCCTGCAAGGGAACGATGTTATCACTCAGTTGTTAGAATACACATTACACACAGTGCTGAAATACACACACATGCTCAGTACCTATACATGCTAATGGAGAGATGTCAGAGGGAGGGGGCTGCAGCTGTCGATGGACAGGCGCCCTGAGCAGTTGGGGGTTCGGTGCCTTGCTCAAGAGCACCTTGTACGTTAACTTGTCTACAAAAAAGGTTTAGTCATGTTTTTCAGTCGTCCTTCTTAAGTGTGTCTAAAACCAATACGCTTCCATTTTAATCAACACAGCTGTCTGCACGGGCCACATCATGGCTCGTATTTCACTCACATTTTACGTGCGAAACTGCAAACCAAAGCATGTTTTTATGCATCGAGTCTATCATCCTCCATTTTATGGAAGCACATTCAGTGGTTGTGTGTTGGGCACTGAGCGCTTCAAAAACGTGGATGACCTAAACTCAATACTCATCAATGCCTGAACACATCCTGTGTAGACACAGAGGGAAGACTGAAGCTGCCCTGCTTATGTGCTGCTTTCACTGTGTGGGCTGTGTAGAAATTGTGTAAGACTATGGCTATTCTATAGTGAGAAACTATAGTTTTTAAAAGTTCACATTTTCATACTAAACTGAAGTCGTTTCAGATTAAGTGCTTAACCCTGACTGAGACAGGTCCTGACACCAGGTTGTCTAACATGTGTTGACCCTTTTCACGCTGACAGCAAACACCGGTTTATCTCGGGTTACTGCGCTAATCTATCAGTGGTATGAGGGTAAAGACCATCATCAAACGGTCTGCACGAATTACTTTTTTCATGCAAGACGCCAACGCTGTTGTGTTACACACAAGTGTGTTCTCCAAGTAAAAAAAAAAATCATTCATTATGTGAGCTCAACATTATCACAGGACATTTCCTGACTTGAAAAGAAACCTCTAGTGCTTACTTTATTGGCTCCAAACTGCACTCTGGCTTTTCCTTTGACTAAAGTGGCATTGATCTGCATGATGACAGACTCAATGGAATAGGCACTGCTCCATCCCTGGAATCAGGAAATCCAATGTCAGTAAGAGTAGGTTTTAAAGTGTAAAACACATGCAAATATAATCCACATTTATATTTAATGTTATGCAGTGCAAATTCACAGTAATGTATGCCTTTAGACAAATACATTTGGCATACCTGTTTGGTGAGGAGTTCCATGCACAGGGCACCTCCTCCAAGAACATAACTAAAGCAAGGACAGAAAACAATTAAACTACGAGAACAACACAATGAGGTCCTCTTTCAAAAAGACACTTTTAATCACTTTGTTCACAAACTCAGCCTCAACTATAAAATAGGCAAAGGGGATGGAATAAACAGTAAAAAGTGTACCAGCTAAAACTCACCCTCCAGAAAGCACAGGCGAAACCACGCGGACAAACGGTGGATCAAAGGGGAAATTATCCTGTAGAGCAGGACCAGCAAAAATGGTTTTACAGACTTCAAAGACTTCAGACTCCAAAATGGTGCTTCATTGTTATTAACGCAGAGTAAAGTTTACTCACTTTATATGAGAAGTTTAGTAAAATGTAATCCATTCCTTCCTTCTCCTTTAGGACTTGTAAATCACTGTGTAAGGGGCTATCTGGATCCACCCTGTTGGTCAGTTAATTATGCAATCAATCAATCAATCAATCAATCAATCAATCAATCAATCAATCGTTTAGGTTGACCTAGAGAATGTGTGACACAAGATCCCAGTTACTTACGTCCTTAGTTTGACGTGCCATTCATACAGGCTGTCGTTAACAAGCTCAACTGAATAGATGCCTGCAAAAAACATTGATTAGATATGAGTTCTCAGATGTCTCCCAATGCAAGGTCTTGTAAAAACTGTAATGATTTAATCTCCCCTTTCATTTTATAAACTGAAGGTAATACAGTGAGGCAATGCATTAAATGTATTTGAACTGGTAGCTCCACTACATTATATCACTGTCAGTTAATTCTGCAGAAATTAACTGAAGACTTGTTCAATTGTGAAATAGTTATACAAAATAAAATATCAAACATTAAAATAAAAATGGCCTCTGCCTAATTTTTTTAAATGTGTTTTTTCCCCCCAAGGAATGCCATTTTTCTTTGTTAAGATGCTGTGGAAGGCGTGTCCATGTGCTTATAGCCAAGAGATGGTTGCAAGTTACATTAAAAGGGTGTAGTAACCTACAGTATTGCCACCACACTGACAAGAGGGTGGAACTGACTTCACGTGGACAGGTGTTAGGCACCATTTAAATTCTGCACAACTAAACTTACTCTCAAATGTTAATTTCTGATTGTGTCAACATAATTTGTCTTGTATTACAATGCGTGATGTTCACCAGTACTCATCAATCACTTAAAGTGGATAGAATTGATGGTGATTGTGTGTGAGGGTTTGTAGGATTATGTTAGTTTCGGGGTAGAGTTATTTGTAAGTGTTCTTTTCACTCATATCTGCACCAAAAGAGCAGAACATTGTACAGAGTGCATACCGGTCTTGTAACTCTGAGACCTGTAGATCTCTCTTAGCTCCTTCATCAGGCGGTCAGAGGCTTGCACTGAACCAGACACGGCTCCCTGCAAAATTCAAAACAACAACGGAAACAATAAAGACAAAGAACACAGTGCTTTGCAATTCACCGTGGTCATCTGTACCTAACATGGGCCAACATCAAAGAGAAAGCTTTATTCCACTAGACATCAATATTTATATTAAAACACCCCTTGAGAGAATGTTTCACTGATCCTCAAAATACTTTTAAAAAATGGTCAAATAAGTGCATAAAATATGCAACACTGGTTCCATAGTTTGGATATAATTCAAAATACGTTATCAACCATAAGCATCTTAGCACCCCAAAAGATATATGTACTTCAATATTTAAAGACTTACATTCAAATGGTCCTGCCTCTGGTTCTTTCGGATCTTCTCCAGGATGGCCAGATTCTCCTTCTCGATGCCATCATCCTCGGATTTCTTCCCATCCACAGGCTCCTCCTCTTTCATTTCATAGTGGTCCAGATCCTCTATGTCCTGTTGGTTCATATTTGATATTTTAGACATTTTAAGTAGTTTCTGGTTCTCCAGCAATACATGAAACATAAAAAACAGCCCAGAGATAAAAGCCAGTGCCGAGTCAAAAGATGTGATAAATCTCCCTTGTTCAATGGAATAACATTAACTCAACAATATCCAGGGTGACTAGATCATAATCAAATCATACCTAAAGACAATAATCATGTGTATGTACTGGGAGAGGATAGGTTCGACATACCAATAATAAATATGTAAACATTGGCATCTTTTAACGATATGCTTTCCCAAACCACATACCATACTAGCAATACCAACAGCCTAAATATTTCTCTTTTAAATTATGTATGACTAAAATGGGAGGAAAATACAAGTGTTTCATTCCTGAACCAGCACAATCTTGTAAGAGCAATACATTAGATGTTTACACCAAAGATTATTACTTACCTCGCCCATCTCTTCCTCCTCTTCTTCTTCAGATGTGACCTCCTCTGTCCCATGCTATACACACATACACACAAAGGTCTTGAGTCAAGCTGATTAAAGTCATTTGAAAGAGACTCCCTAAGCTGACTGGTGTTTTTATTGGCTAGGGGTGTAACGATTCTCCAAATCCATGGTTCGGTTAAAGGGGGGGGGGTTTAGAGAAAACAGCTGGGTTTTATTTAAATCAACTACAAAAAAGGCAGATAAAATGCTTGGAGACTCGGAGCTAACAGTTCGAAATCCGGGTTTCAGATGCTTTCTTTAACGATCATGTGACTGGGGTTACACCACCTGTTATTCACAATCACAGCAAGCCCCCCTGCATTCTTCTTACCGCTCCTTCCGAGGTCTCTGTCCGCCCGTACCGTCTGAAAGCTGGCGATGGTTGCGCTTGTGCCAGGAATGTGTCCATGCAGCCATGTCTCTGTGACAGACAGAACGCTGCATTCATGAGACCGCGACACGGAAGACGGGACTATGACACGAGACCGTGAATGTTTGTGTTGCGGATTTCGGTCTTGGTTTCAGAACCGTTACACCCCTACATAAGACCACCTTTTCCTGACCATAACCATGGGAAGGTCAGCTTAGAGAACAACTTCACATAAATCAACAAGGCCCTCTGTAATGTAGAGTGCCATTTCATTACTGAGCAAACGTGGTTCAGAAGTGCATGTTAAAACCTTGTTTAAGTATTATCTCTGTAAATGCAGCCTATATACTACTAAGTCTTATTCCTTAAAAGTAATCAAATACTGGTCATGTCCTGGCCATGCCATTCCATGCCATGCGGAGGAATTTCACAAGAGCGAACTAGACAGCCTTGCCTTTCGGTCTGGTCCCACAGGGCCTGCAGGCAGGGGCTGGTCAAGCATCTCCACATCTGGATGTTGGGGAAGGTTGTACAGCCGACAAAGGTCACAAATGAGTTTCTTCAACTGCTGCAAAAGCTAGGAAAGACAAACCACAAAGAGGAGGGGATACAGAGTTAGATAAACCAATGCAGCTACACAGCAATACCACGTGGCAGACATGTGACAGAAACACTATAACAGGCATGAACAGTAGTAGATTATCTTTAATTAAGTCTAATTTGTATGTATATAGCCCAATATCACATTTGCCTCAAGGGGCTTTACAATCTGTACAGCATACAACGGCCTCTGTGGTTTGCTTCAGATAAGGAACCCACCTCCCCTCCCAATTTTTATAGTGTGTGTGTGTGTGTGTGTGTGTGTTACACATACATACATACAAAACTAGCAATTTACGAGTGTCTAAGAGACAGAGGACAACTGTGAAATAATGTAAAATTGCTCAATCTGTAAGTGTAGCAATGAAGTGAGGGCAAATTATTCTCACATATGACTGCAAACTATAGATTTAAAATAAAAAAAAACACTGACATTATTTGCATGGATAGAAAAAGGGTTAGGTAGCATAGTCATTAAGCTGCCATTAGATAGCGTTATTTGCCTTTGCAAATTTGGTGCAATTCAAATATAGGGTACCGCTAAAACATCTGTGCAACGGTAAGAAAATAGATTGATCTTATCTATTCACAGGAATGTAAGGTATGTCCCTTACCCGCTACCCCCACACGACATAAACAATGTTGTATTCTGTATCTAAAAGGTAGATTAAAGGCCCTTTTATGGTTCTGCGTCGAATCGACGGCGAACCCTCGCAGACCCCTTTGCACCTACAGCGTAGCCTGACGTGCCCCTAGAAAAATTTAACTACACGTCGCAGCGAGGCACATCCTTTTCCTTCTCCGTAAACATCATGAAATCAAGGAGAGGGTCAACTTTTCCTGCTACAGATTTCCCACCATGGTCAGAGAGCACAGGGGAGACACTTTGTTTCTCTCACTATGACTCTAGAGTCAGTACTCACTCCAAAGCTAATCGCCGTCACTCTCTCACTGATCCCTCACTCAATCACCCCCCCCCCACACACACACACACACAAACACACGCACGTATAAACATCAGGCCACTTACGTTGGCTACGGCGAAAGCTCTGCGTGGAGCCTACGCAGAACCATAAAACAAGCTTAAGTCATGGTGCAAACTGCAAAAACAAAATCTAAAAACTGACAGCACTTCTATAAAAAGCACATTTTGTGTCCTAACAGAGCAGCATGAATAAGTAGGCTAACTAAGCTTGGGATGGCACCACACATGTAGGATTACATAACAATCTGCTTGTCACAGACATTTGACCTCAAAGGTTGTCCCAATGATCTAATGACACAGCCAGTCGGTCTGCTGAAAGCCTGCCTGTTTGTACCTGCCAGTTATACACGTTTAACCCATTCCCTCAGTACAAATTGTCACACATGCACATGCATTACGCTTAATAAACCTATTTAAATACGCTCTTAGTTGTGTACATCTTGTGAATACACTAAAATGGCAAAGACTCCGTGAAAACTCTGTTTTAACTAGCTCAACATAAAAGTATGCAAATAAATGTTAAAGGACAACACTTTATGAAATGTAGTCTAGAATACAAATATAAAATCCAGTAAAAAGTGAACTAGAGTTAAACACATCTAAATGACTAAATTTAGTCTAAATGACTAAAAACACATGAACACAAAGTATACATAAATCGTTATGTTTTCCTCAATGACACATAGCTAGTGAAAACAAGAGTTAGGATAGCTAACGTTACCAGGGTGCTGCCTTTTCTCACATCTTCCAACCTCTCCAACACTTGCGCCAAGCTTGGGTCATCAGAGTCCACAAACCATATCGGCGGAGTAGATGGATACGATTCCTAAATACAGTGAAACACAGCAAAAAACAAGAGTAAAATCAATACATGTGACCTATATTACGTGTCGCAGGTCTAAACATAGAATCAGTAAATACCGTAACATTTGAATTGGAGACATTAGCATTGAGATTGCAGCGTTAGCTAGGGTTGCTTGCTTATCAATTCTGTTTAATGTCGGATTGTCAGACCAAAAACCCTCAAGACTGCGTAGCTTCCACTGACACTGGCTAATGAAAATTAGGAAAAGCCTGTCACGCCAGCATCAGATTGTACAGTTGTTGAGGTAACGTTAGTCTGCTATCTGGCTAGCAGGTTAACCAGCTAACTTTAGCTCGCTAACGACCAACAAGGGATAGCTACATCCCGGCACTTGTGTTCCTGTCATCTTACCGTTATATTACAGTGGATAATTAACAGCTTTTCCCCAGTTACATTAAACTGACAGCTCAGCTCGTCAGGCTTCCAGTCAATGATCCTGAAGCGTTCGTGGTTTGGATCAAAAATGGATTCCAAAAACTTCAGTTCGGCCTTCAGCCCCGACACCGACATCTTCCACGCATCTCCGGCTGGGCCGCTGGGGAGGGGGAGAAGTCGGGACTTAGCTTTTAGCTAGCTAAAGCCACAACGCAAATGTATGTACCAAATTGGTTAAAACAAACGTGGCAAATAAATGGTGGACTGCCCCTGTCGATGTAGCTGGATACCCAGTGCCAAGTATAAACAGCGTCCGGTCAAAATTCAGCGCAACCGGACAGATTTGCTGATGAAGTCACTCTCGGATGAAGTAGCTAACGTTAGCTAGCTTTTAGTTAGCATTTGAAAACAGCGCAGCGCACGGTAAGATGCTAGCGAGCTCCGTTGTTGTTGTCTTTCTGTCTATTGTTGTTGTCTGTCTATGATAACAACAGCCTAGGGTTCTCTCGGTGTCCCGTGACCGTCTCTCCTTACAGTCCCACCGACAGTTCCTTATTGTTTACTTGACCGGGAAACAATCACACCATCTCCCCGATTTGAACTTATATCCCGCTGTAGTGTTTTTCATCCCGGTGTACAACTGTAGCTGGCCTCTTGTGGGGTTTAAAGATGGCGTTCTGCAACCTCCCCGTTCCCGCAGAATCCCAGCATACAGCGCGTTCTCAATTTATTTAAGGTTAGAAAATAAAGAAAAGTTGAATGTGGACAGTGGATCATTTTGTCAACAATGTATGTGACTGTGAATGTGATTAAAAATGTTTGTAAGTGAAAATAACCAATTTCCTGCTTCAGATAATACCAGAGTAAACTGGTGCGCATAACTTAGATAGAACTGGCCTTTTCCAGTGACTAATTCTGCCTTGGTACCTCAAAGATGGCTGAAATGATTGAGAGTAGCTACGTTTACGTAGAAATTATCTTTGATGCAGGATCATTCACAAATATTTGACTTTCTTGATATTATGACTCAGAATTAGTGCTCTTTAATATCACAATAGAATCAAACACAATCATAATTTCAAATTGTGTTTTACTATACAAAATATAGACTGTAGCCTATGTAAATTGTTTACATACAGGCTTTGTTTGACAATTTAAGTGTAGGCCTACACACCATTCTTATTGACTTGCTGTATTATTTTCAGTTCAGCACATTAGTCTGATTTAGCCTGAATGAGGCTATAATCCCAATTTATTTTAATCTGAAATTCTAATCTGTATATTAGGTCATACCTGTGTCTGTCCCATCTTGAAGAAGAGGAATATATGTAACAGTGACTTTACTTATTATATAAGGTCATACATGTTTAATTATAAAAAGTATATAGGCTACATTTACAGAGATAAGCATGGAAAGTTAGGATCATGTTCGTGGCCATCTAGTTGGCCACTTCTAAAAAAAGGCATAGTTGTAAAATGCTACAACAGTGGCTACAAAATTGTCAAAACATACAATAAAATATTGACCTTTAATATGTATTTTAATAGCTGTTCAGCCCAACTGTCATTTTCCCACCACCTGATATACTGACATATTGGATTGCAAAAAAAATCTACTCTGCTCACAAGGATCCATGAAAATGACATGTCGTAGTCCACGTGATCTCTGTGTCTTTCTCCAATAGAAACCATAAACAATGTTTATCAAATCATGCCTGTAGTAGTATCTGGTGCCCACTAGGAGGTAGTGTTGCTCAAGGTTTGAACAACTAGGGTTAGGGTTAGAGTAGGGTAAACTTAACACACTATGTTGTTAGTCCTGAGGGCTATTTCACAAAACCAAGATAAGGGATTAAGCCGGGATTTCCCAGTTATCCTGGCTCAATTTAGCCTTGACTTGGTTTCACAAAAGCAGAGGCACCTAAATTACCATGGAGATTTATTCTGTGCAGCTAGCCTGGTCCTGACCAGGCTAACAGCCAGGATTTATTAATCCTGCTGCCTTTTCTGCTCACTCAGCAGTGGTTTTACCTTATTAGTATCAGCCTGCATTAAAGTACAACAGGTGCATATTGCTGTTCATTTAAGTACTGTTATTATTTAAAGTTGTGACCATTGTTTTTTGACCTCATATTTTGCTAGGGGGCAATAATTGATGAATATACTCTGTTACATTCATGTTTACAGTGTGCATGGAATTTATCACTTCATTAGGTATCTTTATAGTTTCTAGATTTTAGAGTCCAATTTCTTCAGCATCTTTCTTTTCTATCTCTGTATATACGAGGGAGCAAAGCATATAATATGTAAAGAAGGAAACTCGGCCTCTATAAAAAATAAAAAAAGTAAACCTAAAAAATAGCGTGTCAGATAATAGCGGACCGATAGTCTAAACATATACATTTACGAACTACTGCTCTTAACCATTCAATGAGTTACTTGTCATTTGCAAAAACGAACTGTTGTAGTACACTTTGCATTAAAAGCAAGCAGTGGAAGTTAATATGACTTATGAAATTTATATTTTAGCCCATGAGAGAGAGGGAGAAACAGAGTGAAAGAGATATTTACGCATCATATTCTAGCGTTGTAGAAAATGGATCTTCATGGTAAATTTCCTGAGTTACATTATCTTCTGCTTACTTTTAAGACAAAGAGTTAATTTGTGCAAAGTATTAGTAGCCTAATCCTTGAATGGTATGATTATGACAGTTTCAGTTCAGAGCAGTGGTCATTTAATGAATATATTTAGGCTGCTTACGCATTCAGTCGGTCCGAGATCGTCTACCAGGCTGTCTCTCGCTGTTTCATTACAGCACCCGTGTTTCTTTTTTACAAATAATGTGTTTCATGTTATCATACTTCTACAAGAATCTGCTGCTCACTCTGTATAAAGTATGAACAAAGCATATTCTCCATTGTAGCATCAATAAATGTGTGATCGACCTCGCGGTCTGTTAAGGAAATCCGTGAACGCGCATCTATCCGAATTACTTCAGCCCGGCTCGACCTAGTCGCTCCTCCTCAGCCTGGCTTGGCCGTAGTGAAACGCACCAAGCCAGGCTGCACAGATTAGACTAGCTTAAGTCTCGCTTTATCGGTTATCCTGGATTTATAAATTCTACTTTTGTGAAACAGCCCCCTGCTCTCTAGTAACTGGTGCTTTGTAAATTGTGTTTTAGGCAACATGAATATTTCTTCCATTTCTTTATATTTATGTATTACAAATGTTGACGTAACTTTGATGGTTGAATACCGTGTTTAGATCATTTGCATGTTTGCCGGGAAACTATTTTGATCGCTGTCTCTTATTAAAACTGGAAAATATTTTGACTTTGAGGTTGAAAGCCTGACAGGTTCACTACCAGGCACACGGCAGAACATCTTCAAGTAGCAGTTTTTTTTAGTCCTTTAGTTAAATTAGACAGATTGCATAAGTTTCAGGGAGCACACCAAACCTTAAATGCAAACTTTAAAAAGCCTTTGTGAGTAACTCTTTTATCGGCAGAGAGATCTGGCAGTCGCTGACTGGCCCAGAATAGTGCAGTGCTGTCGCCTCTAATTATGCTATCATAGGTCTCCCTTTCAACAGGGATAACCTTTCTTTTGTTTGGCCCTCCCCAAATTAGTATTCCGGACCGTGACAGTGGAGGACACAGCGATTCACTTGAACATTACTTGTAGAATGTCAGTGCTAGTGTCTAATTAAGTCATATGTTATACCTCAGACCTGTCATACCTCTGACATTCAATGTATTGAACAGAGGAATGCAAATGTAGTACTAGCTAAGCAACCCATGTTATGCCGTGTTCTATTTGCCTCCAAACTCGTATTTTATGAGGTCAAAGTCGGAAACACGCTCCCTGACCTCGGATTTTCGCGCTCGGAACTCAGACAACCACTGAGTACCCCGAGCTAAAAATCCAACATGGCTGCTCCGTGTATCGACAGTTGTGAAAGCTGTAGTAACATACAGTTATAAGCACTTCTGTGTTATTTGTGTCACACTAAATCAGTCGTACACGCAGCGCTGTCTTCTATCTGTGTTGTCACGCAGTTTGTATGCACAAAAAACGGCGTATGTGTTGTTATAAACTGGCATTGCTAACAATGGCTAACCTGGCTAGAGCTAATGAAAACAATGAAAATCCGACTTGTAAATAGAACGCATTTAACTCGGGTGTGACGTCATTCCCGTCACACCCTGGAAATTGGGTGTGACGGGAACTGGAAATTGACTGAGTTAATTTCATTGAACGCTTTTAAGTCCAGATTGAGAACACATGAGTCGATCCCTTGTAACTGTTTTTCATAATGGGTATGTAATTGTATTGTATGTTTGAAACTCTTTTGCTGCTTCTTGGCCAGGACTCCCTTGAAAAAGAGGTTTTTAATCTCAATGGGACTTTCCTGGTTAAATAAAGGTAAATAAATAAAATAAATAAATTCCCAGTTCCGACCTCTGACTTCCGAGGCAAATAGAACTTGGCATTAGTGTGCTGAATTGTTTACCCCAGTACTTTCAGTTCTTGAGCTACGTTGCAGTTTGAGGTTTAAGTGTTAAGGAACAACATACGATTTGCCATTTTAAAGGCCCATAGGAGCAGGGGTGGTTGGCCCTCTTGTCCAAACCTGTGCACACCACTGGTGAGGTGAATGGACCTACAGCTGCAGACCCGGGTCCAACGTAAGCAGTGATTAAAGGATAACTACTTTTTTCAACCTGGACCCTATTTCCTATGTTTTTGTGTCTAAGTGACTGATGGGAACAACAATCTTCTTTTTTTAAGATCATTTTTTGGGCATTTTTTAGGCCTTTAGTTATATAGGACAGCTGAAAACATGAAAGGGGAGAGAGAGGGGGAATGACCACTAAAGCCACCAGAATCCATTAAAAAAAACAATACTTTTAGCATGTATAGAGCCAACATATTTTTACATGTAAATCAGTAAACTATGTGTTTATTTCAACCAAATGTTAAAGGACAACACTTTATGAACTAGAGTTGTGATGGTTGGAAAAGTGGAAAGACGACCCAGAACCCAAAATCTGTCGACTTTAAATGAAGTGTTTTACGATGCTAAAATTACTGTTTATTTACATGGAGTCTGGTGGGTTTAGCAAACACAATTTCACTGATGTTTTTATGTTTAAAAACAGGATCTTACTCTTTAACAGAAAGGTCGGCCTCCATAACGTTGTCAGACACTTAGAATATTAATCTGACCCTGTCAGCGGCAAAACGAGCACTTTTGTGAAGATAAATACAAGCTGGACAACTGCCCTATGCACTTACATTGTATCTTGTTTCGCTGCTGCTGACTGCAGGGGGAAAAAACGGTAGTTACCCTTTAATGCAATGGTTCCACAAGAAAGGTCAAGGTTCCAGTCTAACAAACACTATAATTCATTTGTGGGGGTTTGGGCAGCAAGAGTGGAGGTGGTGGTGTAAAATCAACAAGAATGGATGTGGAGAACACAAATTGTGGCCATTGTGTTTGGTTATGTGTGCATAGAGGTCTAAGCCATTTTTTCAAATCTGTGTGTCACCTGGTTTCATTGTGTAATAATATTTTTTTTAGGGCAACCTGGGCTATAAGGATAGGTATGCTGCAATCTCACAGAAATGTATTGAAATCACACAGCAAACAATTATGTGTAAGAGTTTTTGTTCTCCCAAATTAAGGGAAACACAAATTAACACTGTAACTAACACAAATATGAAAAGCTCTGAAAAGTCCATACGCTTTCATCCAAAAAGTTATTTGTATCATCTGCAATGCATTTCCTGTCTGCTATTAGACATCAGGAGGCTAATCTCATTTACACATCCAGAGCTGCCTAAATAGCCTGCCTGTGCCTGCATCATGGATGTATTATAAGCCTGCAATAAACACAGAATATATACAAGGCCCTCCTGGTTGAATCAGGTTAGGGTTATCTATTGGCTGAGCAAGCTGCCTGTCTTCTGACATGACTTTATGTTATTTGTCGAGACAGCCATCAGTCAAGACAGTCAGCAGCCAAGATGGCGGTGGCTAACAGTAAAAGTTCACTTTTCATATGAAAAGATGTCTAAATAACTGTTCAGTCGGGGATTTATCATGGATTTATCATTCTGCAAAGTCTCCGAAAAGTCACTGAAGATCTAGGCTAGATTACTAAGCTTCTGGAAGGGCTACAGAATGAGGCTAGCTTGAAGCAATGTGGAGATATTGGAGATTACGTGACTTGATTTTTGGATTCATAATTATTTGTTTATAATTATTTTTTACAAAGACACCAACATTTCATAATGTATTAAAAAGCTTCTGGATGGCCTACAATATCATGAATGAACTCATGTAAACGGCACATTTCTCTGCTTCTGAACAAACAAAAAAGTAAGTCACTCAGTCAGTCATTGATCTGAATATATTAAATATGCCATAAGGTGAGGTCGCTGGCGTCATATACAACGCTGTGCTGAGTAAATGCCGTCTCTTTATGTGCACTTCTGTGTGTTTTTGTGCAATTAATTATCAATTCAGAAATCAGGGTATTGGCCAGACTATTATCATCATAATTTATTCTGAGTAGGTCACAGTAATGTTTGAGTAATTATGGAGGGAAATTATTTAGTTCCCTGTTCAAATTATAATATCACAGCCTACTTCCAGATATGAAGATAGGCCAGTTAAATGGGCTGCAGAAATAAGGGAACACAATTCGCTGTATCAGTCATGAGCAACAAAAGACATTACAAGAGCTGAAAGTAATAATAAGCTTAGTAAGTTACATCAATTATTGATTAATCTAGACTATCTCTGTTTATGACTCTTATTATAAAGTTCAATTATATGACTGACAGACCTGATCATTTAGTATGAAGAGAAAGTGTTTTTTAAAAACGTATCAATCTTTCACATACTTTCAGCACTTTCACCTCACTTCATTTCAGTGTCGCTGACCTGTATTAATCCAGTTCACTTTTCACTTTGTTGAGGGACTTGTCCTCTACATGTGTCTACTGTTAGGATGCCATGTTATAAAAGATAGCAGTTGACAAAAGCAATTAACCCTCCACATTAAATGTGTTTCATCTTCCCACAACTGCGAGGTTGCCTTCATACTCTTAGAGCTCATTAATATACCAGAATATGTCCTTTTAAATCAAGTCAAGTCAATGAAATGCTTGAGTAGAACGATGTTTCATATATTTTAGGCTGAGTGTATATAAAAAAATTCTTGGCAGAGCATATCTTCAGGGATGTCACAAAGGCAAGTGTGAAGCTTGTCAAGGGTCAGAACACACCAAAACAAATGTCTTTGGTTGAATCCTGATTGTCGTTTCAGCCTTGTTTTATGATTGAGCAGCTGACGTGCTGTTTGTCACAGCGTGCAAGTGTATGCACTAATAAAGAGGCAGATTGCTGTTGTCCTCTGTGATTTATCTCGCTCTTATGTCCTCCATCTGCACTAGACGGAAAGTTAATTAAAACCCTGCCATGTCTCCTCATTCCATCCCAGACAGCAAGAGCAAATCATCTCCCACCATTTCCAGCCTTTATTATTTCTTTTTGAACAACACCAGAGCGGAGGTCAAAAATGCTTGAAGGATCGACATGCCTTCTTTTTCAGCTTGAACTTAATCCTCACATAAACTTAAGTGACACTGACGTGAAATATATTGAGATATTGTGGTTTTAGCTGCTGACTAATGTTAGCTTTCTTGCTCGCTAACTGGTCAACTACCAATAAATCAAATCTAGAACAGGTAATTATGTGGGGAAACTGCAGCTATTTTATCAGAATGACATGAATAAACTCTACTAAACGTAACGTGGATAAAACTGTAATGGATGGATCCATCCGTGAACAGATATATTTTAATCGGCAACTTTGAAAACTATATCTCCCAGAATGCCACTTCACGACGTCATTAAAAGTCTGTGTTTACATCCATTGTTTCGATTGAGAGACCCCTAGCGGCAGAAAATTACATATTTTACGTTTAAGAGAAGTGTAAAAAAAAATTCAGCTGCATCTAAGCCACTATGGTGTTAAACCAATGTCTTGTATGGATTTGGAGTTGCTTAGATGTAAAGCTTTGGATAGCTGAAGCCATTCCTCAACCGCCCCTACTGCTGATTCACCACATGCAGCAGGGCAGTTTGTCACAGGAGACTGCACCAATCTCACCAAGGAGGAGCAATATTCAATTTTCTTCTGGGGAACAGTGAGTAAACGAGCAGAGACTGAGACGTTGGCTCACATCCAGGACACAGAGCCTGCATTTATGTGTGTGTGTATCTATGTCATTCTGGGCTGAAAACATAGGCTTCATTATAATTTCTTTGGTCAAGTCAATATGTCATATATAACAAGGCAGAGCTGACTTAATCTAACAATGGGAAAGACATGGGACAACCATTAAACATTTTCCCAAGTCTGACTTTTAAAAAGCCAGGACTTGAGACCCTATGTGAAGGTATGGTAGGTGGTGCAGTTTCTTATTTCCATTGGTAGGATGTTCCAGGCTTTACAGAAAAGCATGATTGACTGAAGGAGCTGGGCCTGTAAGGGGTAACACAGACCCCGCTCATTTATACTATATGGTACATCAGTAAAGCCTTTCTGAAATGTCTGATTTTTCATTTTGGCTTTTAGATGTTCAGCTTGTTGTTGTTTATATATACATACATATCTTTTTTTTTGGCATCAAGCCAGAGTAGCACAGCCCTCCAGGCTTATTTCCAATATCTAATGGGAGGTGTCCCACCTGATACTGACAAGCATCTTGGGAAATTGTCCCTCAGAGGTCCATGAAAGTTTTTCACTTTGCCTAGACCCTGCAAGCGTACTGCATCTAGAACACTGTTAAAAAATGAACTGAAATGCTAAGACAGAAAGCTATGTGCAATAGTAAAGTACAAAGCTGAACAATAAAAAAAAGGTTTGGCCAAACAATTTAAATCCCTGTACTCCTGTGAAAATCTACTCAGGGAAAAAAAAAAACATGTCTAGTCACAACGATAGAGAGATTCATCACTTCATTCATCATTTGTTAACAGAGGTAATGTTGTTGCCGGCCACTAACTGTGCAGATCCATAGGCGCTTTCTCCCATGTGCATTTATATTTTACTGTGGCCACACACAGGAAAGAAAGAAAGAAAGAAAGAAAGAAAGAAAGAAAGAAAGAAAGAAAGAAAGAAAGAAAGAAAGAAATTGAAATAAAAGAAAGAAAGAAAGAAAGAAAGATTGAAATATTAGGTATTGTAGATTAGATATACAGTGTATTTTACCAACTGGTTACACTTTTTTACACCAGTGTCTTCCGAAACATGATTACGGCACTAAGGCACTTGTCAATTCCACGGGTCTTAGTCGACTTAAGTGTTTTCTCCAATCGAGCCCACAGAGGGCCATTACTCTCAAACAGTACTGAATAAAGAGCCAATGTCACCTTGAACAGCACTGGCATCGCCAGAAGTTTCTTAACAGTCCCTTTTTTTCATTAGTAAAAAAGTTAAAGATGTAGATGGAGTCACGTTTTAAGGAGAAGTCTACAGGTGTGACACTTTGTATTCAAAGGCATATATGAAAATGTAGGACGGTAACAGATGTATCACATTGATAAGCTGCTGATGATTCATTGATCATTATCATGGTCAGTTTGTTGTGGTTACACAATAACAGCAGCAGGTGCAAGAACTATGAGCAAAACGGCATCAACAACAGAATCAACTTTACATGTAATAATGTAACACATCTCATCAATGATGCTGTTTATAGGTTTTAAAGCTTGAGATCAAGATAGCGTAATGTTACTTTGCTCTTTCTATAATAAAATTCCAATCATGAAATCAGATTGAAGCCATTATACACACTAATATATACAGTGCATGTGTGGGAAGAGACAGGTTAAAGAACAACTTTATTGTGAAATGGCAATATCACAGCATGTAAGGACGCAAAGAAAAATAGTTTGATGGCAGTCTTAATATTTTGTAAGGTCATGTATGTTTCTTACAATTTACAGTGTAATGGATAAATGCACTGTGTGGTGCCAATCTAATTGGATAAGGGTTATCTGTGGAGCATCGCTGTTCAGTGGGATCTGTTGTTCCTCATGTGGTCTAACCAAGTAAACTGCTGCCTAATCACATTCAAGCCAGTCTATTTACTTTCTGGGGCACTGCTGCTCTGGCAAGAGGGAAAATGGCAAGGCTGGAAGGGGTATCGTAAATGAGTGCACCACTGCCAATCTATCGGTCCTAATGCTAATATGGTTTACAGGGCCAGCGGGAGACCCTGCCAGGCTGACAATGGGGGAAGGAGCCCCAGCTTAAATCAATTAGCTAAGAGGACAAACATCATCTAAATCATACCCTGCCTGGCCGTGGGCAACAGGCCTAAAACGGATGGTACATGCAGGCACAGAGTAGCACTTACTCAGTCCTGGCCAGAGTTATGATTGAGGTGCTGACAGTGAGCATACACTTACTGTATCGACTAGCTCAGAACTGAGCGGGCACGAAAAAAAATCTGAGATCACACTTTTAAATAAATCATTTGCCTCATCAATCAAAACACTGTTGCATTAGAGTCAGTGTTCAGTATGTCGACTTAACCTTTTGCTGTGTGAAACTAAGCCAGAAGTTAATAGTTTTCATCCATAGATCATCAATATAACACGTCAATATGCTTCAAAGAAAGTGTGTGTCAATGTCTAAATCGACATCTTTGACAGCTTCAATTATTTAAAAACTCCCTCAAAGAGACTTTTCCAATAAATACATAACAATAAATGATCAGTTTTATGACTCAAACTGCGCTAAGTTAGCTAACTAACCCAGCAGATCCTGGTTCCTGGGATTGGTTACTTGAGCCTTTCACTTTTTAAGGTTGTACTTCACCTGTAACTGTCTGCTTTCCTGTCCTGTGAGCATGGGAGGGTGTGGAGAATAGGGAGGGATATCACACAATGAGAAAAGGTGGGGACATATGGTGGCTGTGCTGAGAAGCTGTGTGTGGCAGATAACATTTTCCAGCAATTGTGATCACAGAGGGGACTTCAAGAAGGATAGGGTCTAAAGGACAGCAACATACCATCTGGAATCTTGCGAGCTGCGACACATCCAATTTACCTCTACCTGTGGACCAATCTGTGACCTCTCTGTAGTCCTCACCGGGGCAACATCCAGAGAGATTAGATGTAGTCACACCTGACAAGACACGACTGTTAAACTTTTTCTATGGATGTCCTCCACATCAGCTACAATGCCATAAATGAACAGGGATGTAATTAATTTTAAGATTAGCAGTCCAGATTAAATTATGCAATGCTAGGATTACAACATACATCTAATCAAGGCAAGTATGTCACCCTAACCTCGCTCTCTGGTCTAATGCCAAGAAAGGCTCTTTCATTCATACCATCAAATAACTTGACCATTACTGGGGATGAAAAGTCATCAGTCACATTTTATAGCAGGAAAATGTCTCTCTAATAACATGTAGCTTACTTTCGAACAATTGTCTTCATATTAGACCAACAAATGGGAATAAAAGCAATACAAATACCACATTGAAGAAATTGATCACCCTCAAATTACATTAGTGTCTCAAATGTCTACACGTATAAGACCTTATAAGTAACATGAGAAGATTGATACCACTCTCTAGTGGGATTGATATTCTAGTCTCTGCTAGAAAGCAAATATGTATATTTCCCAAAATTACAAACTTGCTGTTTTATCATTTTCTTGCATGCAATCAAAAATGCATCCTATAAGGTAGAATGTGCATGTAATGTTTGCACAAAATGACAGGTGCTGTTAAATGGACTTTCATGAAATTCAAGGAAATAATGTGTTTTATTGCTCCGATCTTTCATTTTTAATATTGCAGTGCTGGCTGGCTGGATGGATAGGTGGGCAATGCAACAATATGTAGCCTATTTGTTACTGACTGCCCAAGCAGTGCATGCCTCATTTGTAGAGACAACCTGTAGCCTACTATTTCTCTCTACTATTTCTTCTCTGTACACCCCGTCTCATTTTTGACAAAAATCTTATTACCCCATACTTCAGGATCCCAGTACCTGGTGCAATATGCAAGCCATACAAAGGATGGAAAGCATCTATGTGTGTACACATAGCTAATTGATGGATTTCAATGTGGGAAATGTAGCTTCACGTCCAATCTTTTTCACTTGATTTGGAGTAACTACCAGCTACGCTGCCTGTGGTTAGTTGATTATCTCTGCCCTGCCTCATTAGCAGCCAGTCCAGGCAGACGCGCAGCAATTTGTCACTTTGCCATCTGAACCCAGCCCCCACGGATGAGCTCTCTACGATGATGAGGGCCAGAGGGTCTCTTGGGCACCATGACAGACAGAGTTTATCCTCTCTATCCCTTTCCCTGGAGAGTGGGTTGTATGATTACACAGAAACTGAATTGAATCACAGAGACATAATCCTGGCCAAATGTACAGACCCATTCATTGACCCAAGATATCCACAGAGCAACAACTAAAAGGATATAGTTGCGTCATGAAAGTTCCAGTCACATACAGGTCAGTTACATTAATTACACAACTCTAGCTTTTTTAGTGATGTTTCTAGGTACTCTGTATTACTGCTGTTGTGGAATTAAAACATTCAGGGTGCAGCAGGTGTAGATTAGTTACTAAGTAAAATAATTGAGAATGAAACAAATACAAAGAAATAGTCGTAGACTGAAACCAATGTAGGTTTTTGTAATTTATTGAAGTACATATATTCTGCGCAGAATAGGAGAACTAGTTCACAGACCGCACGCAGCAATTTGTGAAGGAGTCCTCACAGGCGCACACAAACTCACAGGCTTTTATACAGGCCTACACAGATAAGGCATAGAATAGTGACTTCAACACATGCATAATGACATCTGTCTCCAGCCTATCTTGGCCTTTGACGTACAATGCAAATCATAAAGACAAGCTGAGGTGCCTAAAAGTCTGTCAGATAGTTTAACAGTTTAATCTGACTTCTATCAGTTTACCCAATCTGTGTCTTTTAGCTGTAGACTGGTGACTCCTGCATCTCTGATGGACAGTACAAGATCTTCTAAAGACAAATGGAGATTACATTAAAATAGAACATACAGAAAATCAAGATGGAATATAATTTTGCCATTACACTGCCTTTTAGTAACTGTGATGTTTTATGGTGGTCACAATGGATACACATGGATCCAAGTTAAGAAAATAAACTCACATGAAATCTATCCATGAAAACGCAATTTGTGATAGCTTGAACATTTTTCTTTAAAACAGGGGCATATTTCTACCTGTAAGACATAAGTCATATTTGCTGTATTAATGTATAATAATGAGTGTCCCACCACTTTCAACTGTGGATTAAATTATGTGCTTGTAAAGTTGAAATAAAAAAAAATGAATCTGCTCATCTCTGAACTTATGAGTCCCAGGAGAGGAGTTAAGCTTCCAAGGTCCAATAATGCCAGAGTTGCAATGTCAGTCCTACTCCATCATAATTATGTCCAGCCCGGACCAATGTCTCCGGTTCTTCCTGTTCAACACAAATGCATTCAGAGAAATGAATGTAGTGTAGCATTAGGATTCTTCATGCTGCAATATCAATGGCAGACAGAGGAAATTGTATTTCCAAAATGAGTGAACAACATAATTATGTGCAATGCACTTTAAACCTAAAAACAGATGTCTTCCATTATGGAATTGTATATAGGTGTATACTTTTGGAGAACTGAGTAATACATTTTTATGAACTAAATGCCAAACGCTAAATGATGACTTCCATTTTGATTTTTATATGATGTTGTAACAATTTAAATTTATCTTGTCAGTGGAGTAAATCTTCACTCTTCACAGATATTGGTAACAGGTTTTATTTCATGGACTACCTCTGCAATTTGGAGTGAAGGTTCTTAATACTTTTGTCAATTTTTGTGCACAAGTCGAGAAACAATCAATATTTTGAATCTGCATCATCAATCAGCGTCTCACCCACATCTATACTCACTGACTAACGCAGTCTCCCTGCCTGTCTACTACAGGCAAATACTATTACAGGAGACTGGACAACTGACGTATTGAACATTTTCCCACATTGACTTGCATGAGAAATATATATCACTAATATTTGCAACATCAGCACCATCTATCTATCTACCCACTAACCTACCTACAATCTTCTTAATTAGTTTTTTAGTTTTTTTACTGGCTGCTTCTTTTGTCTGTGTCTCTCCCAGCTTTCATTTTGTTACCGACATCTAACCTATCCTTGTGACCAAAGAAGCAGAAAGAAAAGATTTACAGATACACACAATTTTCTTGGCTTTGCTTCGATCGGGCTCTTGTCTAGGAGCTCCTAGACACACCTTTCTAAGCACATTAAGATCTCATCTAGGGCAGAAAGAATTGATTGTAGTCAGCTGTGATTCTGCGGATGCATGTCAGTAAATAGTGCCTTTGTGAAAGACCTCACAGTGACAAATGGGATACATTTTACAGTTCTGTTAACACAGAAAAAACATGGTGTTTTGTCATTTAAGTTACACACACGCAGAAAGACTTGTGCAGTCAGAAAAGAATCACCTGCACATAGGCTACAAAAACCTGTTTATATGTACACAATCTTAAACACATACACTGACTTCTGTGTACATTGAGATCTATGACCCCGTCGCTGCTTCTTTTTTCTCAATATTTTGTATTTATTCTGTCTCCAGGGCACCATTTAAAAAGCTGTAATTTCTTTCAAATACCAGCAAAGTATGACCAGTACCTGGTCTGTCATCTTCTCAGCTTCTAATCTGTGTATTTTTTGTGTGTAATTTTGTAAAACAGCCTTTCAACTTTCAATCCCTTTCGGTGAAAGCTTTGATGGCTAAAACGAGACCAGACAAGCTCCTTGACTGTGGACATCAGGAGGTCATTTCTAAATCAGACTTATGGGGGAGGGAGTAGATCAGGGATTGCCCAGACCTGTGAATCCCTTTAGGATTTGTGGTATTGTGCTTCAGGTGTGGATTAATACCCCTCCCTGAGCTGTAAAAAATGGCACTGCATAGTACATTCAGGAGGTCACATTAAGTCCTGCTCTATCTGCAGGTGTGGATGACAATTTATCTTTATCTTACTCGCTCTTGCTGAACGACATATTGGACACTACACTCAGGAGCGGTCCCACTATCCTGTCTGTCACTCACAAAGCTGAATACATTAAGGAAATCTGTCTTCTCCAGAGACTATTCATTATTAGTCTATATCCTTGACGTTCCACTTCCGGGATTGCTCCGGTGCCGCAGGAAATTCCGCCGGATGCATGTATTTTCCCTTTCCTTCCACTTTCTTTGTGTTGGAATTTTAAACTCTGGTGGATTTATGAGGACTAATGGTTAACTGCTCCTCAGATCTCTGCATGGTAAATTGAGACAGCTAGCTAGACTATCTGTCAAATCTGAGTTTTCTCTTTCACAACAATTTTACAGCGGATCTGTGCAGACCTTAGCACCGCTCATGATGGTTGTGATTGGTTTAAAGAAAGGCCAATTAACCAGAGCACGTTTCATAATAACACTGTCCATCCCCCAGAAACATTGCAAATATAGTGTGGATTTAGCATTTACATGTGTAGCAGAGTTTCACCTCATGTACTTTGCCTACACTTTCTTTTAAAAAAACAGCCTGTGAAAATGGTTAGCTTTCAGGAATATGAAAAAATGAACAATAACTAATTATTTGTGTGGTCAGTCATAATGCATTTCTGCAGAGGTTTGAGATGGTGTTTTAGTGGTTCAGGCCAAGTAAAAAGTGCTGAACATTGGATGCCTGCCAGTGGCCACTGATAAGCAATTCCAGGGACAGGCCTCAAACAATCAAAGAGCTTCCCTATGAAATCTGCATAGTAAAGATGTTTTTATAGTAAATACACATGTAGTTTAGTTTACTGTGTGTGTTACAGCTCAGAGCACCACATTTGGATCTCTGTTACAGCACTGTTTGCTCATTTCTGACCATCGGTGGAAGATGTATTTTGATCCTTTACTTCAAATAAATGAAGCAATACCACAATGTAGAAGTAACGTATTAAGATCAAAATGTTTTTCAAAATGTATTGAGAAATGGCTGCTATAAGTATATTGTATATTATATATATATATATATATATATAATATATATATATATATATATATATATTATAATATTGAATAATGTATAATTAGACTGTTAATACTGACACATTAATGTATAACTGGCATTTTATTTTTACACTAGCTGTTTGAGGTAGAGCCAATTATATTTACACACTAAGATCATTTTTTGTATGTATTCTAATGTTAATCTACAAGTTAATTGGAATTTTACCTATCAAAAGTGTAGTAGGGTATAAAGTACAACATGTCCTTATAAAATGTAGTGGAATGTAGTATGAAGTAAAAATAACCATTAAATGGAAAGTAAAGTACAAGTGCTGTACCTCAGATTTGCACCTACACTGTAAGAATAGTTTGAGTGACCTTGTGATTTTTACAATACATGCATTTTAAACCTGATCAGAAAAAAACATATAGACACACACACACACACACACACACACACACACACACACACACACACACACACACACACACACACACACACACACACACACACACACACCAAATCTCAGTTGTAACACTAATCACGCATGAACCAATGAGATGGGTTGATCCCTCTGCAGGCAGTGGATGGTGGCCAATCGGTCTCTTCACATGAGGCTGCAACTTTCTGGTACAGGAGCCAAGCACTCCAGGTAATGAACTGCCTGCATGATATACTGTATATCCTTCAGTGGTGCAACATGGTACTGCAACAACAGCAATTCTTTGATTAGCCATTGATCTTACATTGTGCTTCCCTGGCACACAGAGAAATCTCTAACACATACACTAACTGTCTGTCAACATGTTCATGGTAAAACTGACATGTGGCTCCTGCAGCACACGTACAGGGTTTATACCACCCTTCACACTGCAGACACATACAGTGTTGCAATGCTTTCAGAAGATGTTGAGTGGATCACACACTGGTTTATGTCAAAGTTTAGTCAGGATACTGTTTTGAAACCATTTAAAAAATGGTTTTCAAATGCTATAAAATTCAATAAAACACCTAAAATTCAATAAAAGTCATCAATGGAACCCATACAACGTACATCCATGTATCATAGTTGTTTTTGGGCAATTTGGTTGAAAGAAACCCATATTTCTGATAAAAAAAACTTTTGAAAACGGGTCAAATTTGACCCGAGGACAACACAAGGTTAATTAAAAAAAAGAGAGAGAGAATGAGGCTTTGTATGTAAAGCCAAATTGTGAGTTTAGGGGGTTTTGGGCTCTCTTTACGAGATTCCATTGCAAATGATTTGTAACCCCGGCCTGAAGTGACACCACACCAGGCTACTAGTAATGACAAACTTAAACTGTCTGAATCATTAGTAGAGAACCAATGAGCATAAATGTTTTTTTTGCTCTATTCAACGCCACTAAAATGTAAAGTACTCAGATTTGCACCTACACTGTAAGAATAGTTTGAGTGACCTTGTGATTTTTACAATACATGCATTTTAAACCTGATCAGAAGAAAACATATAGACACACACACACACACACACACACACACACACACAGACACACACACACACACACACACACACACACACACACACACACACACTCACACAAACATTTTTTTATTGATAATAACAATAGTTAAAAATGGTTACAGATTTGGTTTGCTACCTATTTTAAGTGTCTGTGGATACTGCAGTGTCAGAAAAAGACTTTTAAATTGGGGATTTATTTTCTATTTTTTGCCATAATTATGATTGACATTTCTTACACTAATTGTATAAAAATATTATTTTTACCCTGGTATGTTATGCTTTACACAATCGCATTCAATTTGTCATGGTTCTGTCCAATTACATTTGCTGTTGCAATTATCCATTTCCCCACTGTTATGATTAAAGATACCCTCCAAACATGTTTTAAGACATTTCAAAAAACTCTGCTTGGAATAATAATTTGTGTCTGATAATGTTTTGCCACAAAAAAAACTTACATTTCCTAGTTAAATACTTTAAACAGCACACTTGCTCCTTCACCCTCATTGAAAAACCCAGAATATATGAATATGCAAATTGTAACTGCACACAAGGTGTCACAAAATCATCTCGTACATACACGTCTCAAACTCAGATTTAAGGAGGGTATAGAAAAACATTCCCCCCTCAGCAGATGAATGTGAAAACAACTCTGCACACACGTTATTCTGCAGGTGAAGGTTAAACATCCAAGTCATGTAACAAAAAGAACACATTTTTGAGTGGAGGACTTCCATTATATGTATCTTACATTAACATCCAACTAGATTGGTAAAAAAAAAAAAGATGTGACCAGAAAATGGCATACATTCTTTTTTGTGATGAAGCCGTTAAACTTCTAAGGCCCCATGTTGTGCGGCGATAAAGCTATTCTTTTTGGCTGGGCTTTTACTTTGTGACGCTTAAACCTTTAAAATGTTGCACCTCCCTGATGAAAAAGGAAAGCTCGCACTTCATGATTCAGAAAGGTCGGGAGATAATCTTTCCCCAGGGCCTCGTTACTGGGGTTAATAAAAGAGAGCCACCAACATCTTATTTGATTTATCTGCTTAATGCAACTTGCATACTGAGTGGATATAACCACCTAAAAGTTTGTATAAAAGTTGCTCTTTTTGAATCAACAAGTTTATATGTCAATCAAGTTAAGAAAAAGAAAACCAGAATGGTGCCAAAGACCTGTAACATCTCCAACCCCCCTTTTTATAATTAATGATGCATTTATCCTTTTATCCTTTGAGATATTAGGCATGTGGTCCGATAAGTGATGGGATGATTGGCTTCAATCCAAACTCCAAACAACCCTCTTGCTTTCTAATCAGAAATGATATTGTAGATATTGAGTATTTCACAAAATATGTCCCTGTAAATTGTCATCACTGTGTGATATGTTGAAGTAGGCAGCCATTTAAGAAATTAACTGGCCCATGGTTCATTTTTGAGCTGTCATGTCACCACTCATGACTGCACTGCAGTTCACTGTATATTCAAAGTATACTGTTAAGGCTTGCTGCTTATCGGATCAAAGTTCTATCGAAAAAATGACAGCTGACTAATTGTGTTGCTTGTATTTTAAAGAATATTTTCACATTTGTCGCAATTTGTGTTGTAATGATGAGAAGAGAGTGTGATACAAATATGACTCACATAAAATACATGATTTATGGTCAATTATGATAAATTTCAAAGAAAACACAAATAATGTCCTCACTACTTTTCTCTGATTTCATTATGAAAAAAGAAAGTAAAAACTGCACTGACAGGAGCCACACTTTATGCTTTTTGTATAAAGACTTCCAACAGAAGGACATTTGCTGAGGTGAAGTCAGGCTATAGCATGGCAGATTTACAATACTAAACTTATTGTACACAATACAGTAACTAGATAAACTAAATACATGTGTTGTTCTTCTTGTTGCTTCACTTGGATGTTTGAGCTTCACTGTGCAGAGTTAGACGGCTGTTGTCACATTTATCAAGGAGGAAAGTTTATTTGTGCTTACCTTAAATCGAAGCAGGATATTGTGACATCACAAATACAACCCCAAATCAGAAAAAGTTGGGACAGTATGGAAAACACAAATAAAAAAAGAAAGTAGTGATTTCTAAATGTACTTTGACTTGTATTTCATTGCAGACAATACAACAGCACATAATGTAATGTGTTCCTCATGATTTTTATTGTTTTTTTTTTTCAAAAAAAACAAAATTCTTATTTTGGTTCTTGCAACACATTTAAAAAAAAGTTGGAACAGTAAAGCATTTACCACTTTGTAATGTTGCCATTCCTTTTTTTACAACACTTAAACGACATTTAGGGACTGAAGACACCATGTGATGAAGTGTTTCAGGTGTAATTTTGTCCCATTCTTGCTGCAAACAAGTCTTAAGGTGGGCAACAGTACAGGGTCTTCATTGTCGCATTTTGCGCTTCAAAATGCGCCACACATTCTCTATTGGAGACAGGTCAGGACTGCAGGCAGGCCAGTCAAGTACCCGTATCCTCTTCCTCCGCAGCCAGGACTTTGTAATGTGTGCAGAATGTGGTTTTGCATTATCTTGTTGAAATATGCATGGACGTCCCTGGAAAAGATGTCTTCTTGAAGGCAGCATATTGTGCTCCAAAATCTCTATGTACTTTTCAGCATTAATGGTGCCATCACTGAAGTGCAAGTTACCTTTGCCAAGGGAACTGACACAACCCCATACCATGACAGACCCTGGCTTTTGGACTTGTTGCTGGTAACAGTCTGGATGATCCTTTTCTTCTTTGGTCCGGAGCACACGGCGTCCATTTCTCCCAAAAAATACCTGAAATACTGATTCATCTGACCACAGTACACGTTTCCACTGTGTGATGGTCCATCCCAGATGCCTCCAAGCCCAGAGAAGTCGACGCCGCTTCTGGACACTGTTAACATAGGGCTTCATTTTGGCACAGTACAGTTTTAACTGGCATTTGTGGCTGTAACTACGTATTGTGGTACTTGACAAAGGTTTGCCAAAGTAGTCCTGAGCCCATGTGGTGATATCGCTTATAGATGAATGACGATTCTTGATGCAGTGCCGCCTGAGGGATCGGAGATCATGGTTGTTCAGCTTAGGCTTGCGCCCATGTCCTTTACGCACTGAAATTCCTCCTCATTCCTTGAATCTTTTAATTATGTTATGCACTGTTGAAGGTGAAATAAGCAATTGTCTTCCTATCTTTCTTTGAGGAACATTTTAAACACTTCAATAATTTTCTCATGTATTTGTTGGCAAACTGGCGATCCTCTGCCCATCTTTGCTCCTAAAGGACTAGACCTTTCTTGGATGCTGCTTTTGTACCAAATCATAATTACAATCACCTGTTGACATCACCTGTTTCAAATCACATCATTATTTAACCAATTTACCTGATTACTAGCCCTAAATTGCTCCTGTCCCATCCTTTTTTGGAATGTGTTGCAGGTCTGAATGACAGGAAAGGATGTATATTTACAAATGAAATTAAGTTGACAAAACATGAAATATTTTGTGTTCACATTGTCTGCAATGAAATACAAGTCAAAGTACATTTAGAAATCACTACTTTCTTTTTTTATTTGTGTTTTTCATACTGTCCCAACTTTTTCTGATTTGGGGTTGTAGTTTTGGAAGCCAGTTGGGGTCCGACATGAAAATGTGACATTCTGGAGAAACTAGAAACCTCCAGTGCACACACACTGAGAATGTGTCACGACTATGGATGCAGGCTTGGACCCAAAAGTGCAGAGACAAGGAGGCAGTGGAAGATTTTAGAAGATTTATTAAATAAGACAGCTTACAACTAAGGAAGTCCTGAGGCAGGCAGGCAGGCAAAATGAGTTCCAAAACATTCACAACTGAATACTAGGGAATAAACACAAGTACCAGAGAGACATAGGGGATAACAAACACAATGATCTGACAACAGACAAAAGAAGCACAGAAACTAAATATGCAAGGTATTGAGGGTAGTAAGGAAGGACTGGTGACATGAGTGCTGAATCAGGGCAGGGCAGGCAATCATAAAGACGGGAAAACACAAGGCAGGAAGTAAAACAAGACATGACACAGGATAAACAGACACTACAAAGTAAAACAGGAAACCAAAGCATGAAAACACACACAAGGATGGAACTAGGAAAACAAAACAAACACAGGAAAAACATGAACAAATAACAGGGAAACCGTAACACACAGGGAATGAATTGACAAAATAAAACAGGAAAAACCACAACCATGACAGAGAGGGGTTTACAGTGAAGTAGGAAACATCTTGTGTCCAGCAGTTTTGTCTAGCTTCCAATCAGTTGTTGCTATTCATTCATTTCCCTACTGTATAAAATAAACATAACTAAACTAAACACTTGAAACTTGCTCTAGCTACGAAAATATTCATATTCATCATATCTGCTTTTATTTTTGTCAGTCATGCTATCATTGAGTTGCAAGTCAATTATAATACTTGAAAAGTCTGCACTGTGCAACATTCCACAATATTGTATGGTAATTGAAAAGTAAAACAAAAGCAGACATAATGTTCACTGTAATGCATCCTCTAACTCAAACAAGTTTCAGGTCTCTGCAAATGATATACAGTGATATAATACAGAGATTTATGAAAACCAGCGGCTGACTGTAAGGTAGGAAAAAAATATTAAGCAATCTTAAACACTGTCATTTACTTTGTAAAAAGATCTGCAGTAATGTAAATTAAGCCCTGTACATAGTTTGTAGTTATTGGGATTTTAACCCTGTGAATGCTGGAACCCCACCTGGAGTCACCAGATGGGGTTCAACTTTTTACTTAGTAGTAAGATGGTGCATTACAGGCTGCCAACATATTGGTGGATAACGTTTCTGAAATAAACCCCAAAAAGGTGCATTCATGTCACAGCTCTTATAACTACTATGATCTGTTATCAAACATTAGGTTAAATAGACCAAACATTGCAAAAACAATAGTTTAGTCTTCCCTATGGATCCGATTGTTGTTTCTGTCTGCATCTGGATTTCAAAATACAATGTTGTTTTGAATGTGTAATACTAATGAAAACATTTGTTTTCTGTATAAACAATATGTCTGACACATATATACAATTTTGCAAACAAGTGCAGTCAAAGGTGCTTTCCCGTTCGACCTGATAAAAAACGTGAGGGTTAAAACCTAATCAGCCCCCATTGATCTGCACTTAATGATCCAGAATAGAAGTCTTTGGAGTTAAAAATTTATAACCCCAGACGAGTCCTTGAGGCTGCTCTTCGCGCCGGATACAGTTCCTTTACTGACCATTATAATGAGGCTTTAAGCAGCATAGCGGCTGTAAATCTGCCTGCTCCTGTTCTGACTAGACCTCACCTCACTGAATCTTACATGCAGGACCAGAGCATAATTTATTGTCCTCTCCTGAGCACAATCACCAAAGCAGTGTGAAGTCAGCAAATGATCACATGTCACCAAGATGGTCAACTAATGTTTGTTGGTGGGAAGAGAATTAGGCCCAGATGCGTATATCAGTATCTGGACTCAGATGTCTGTGTTGTCTCATTGAGGATGCTGTTTGACAAAAGCTGTGAGGACTGGAGGTGTATCGTATGTATGCTGACATCAGGCCCGGATTGGCTAATCGGGAGCACCGGGAAAATTCCCGGTGGGCCGGTCTGTTTTTTTGGCCGCGAGGGCCGTTGTTGTCATGGCACTGGGTCGAAATATGGATGCTGTCCCTATGGCTGCCGGCACTCACAGCAGCCCCACTCTTTTTATTCATTATTTTATCGCAGTCTCACTCTTTTTTATTTAATATTTTCTCGCAGAGTGCAGCCTGCAGGTTAATGATGACGTGATTATCTTTTGACTCCCTTTGCAAACCACCGTTCATGTATCAAACGTTTTTCTTGTAGCTGTTCAGCAGCAGCCGCCTCTAGTCCGGTTTGCTGCTAACAGTGACGAGCAGCGAGGCCCAGTAACGTTACCGAGCTCCAGTGACGAGCCCACCACACCAGAGCCCTGCACTATGAAACATTCCCTGATTATTATACATTAATAATAATGAATCATTAATGAAACTGACTTGACTTGATTTGAAAGCTTTGTTAAAAGGGTATATTTATGGTGAGAAATAAATGTAAAACACTTCATTTAGTGTCAGACAGAGCCAGGCGTGAAGAGACTAATGCTCTCACTGTGAGACACAGGTAAGCTGCTGTTGTACCATAATGTGTGAATAAGCAAAAGTTATCACTGAAAAAAATGCTTTTCTTACTTAGTATCTTACCCGTTTTCAGTTCAAATATCAAAATATTCTTAATTCAAGATACATTTACTAGACAAGTGAAATGGCATAAGAAATGATGTCTTGTTTTCTGAAAAAAAAAACTAAAAATTAAGTGATTTTGTTTTTTTGTTGTTGCTTAAAACAAGCTAAATCTAAAACAATTATTTTTGGCAGATAATGTATCTTGTTTTAAGCAAAAATCACGTAAAGGGATACTTCACCGCTGGAAAGCCTAATATATCTTTAAATTGGGTCACCTATGTAGCAGAAATGTGAAAAAAAAAATTTAATTGGTGCCTTCTAGGCCGAGAAAAGCCAGAAAATGTGTTTTTGGCTCATATGGATGAAAGACACCAAATCCCAGAATGCACTTCGCTTCGCTGCTTTGAGTCCACTCCCAAGCCACGCCTACCGCTTGACAGACAGACAGTGAGGCATTCGACTCAACTCAATGTGTTTTATTGTTATTTCAACCATATACACAAAACAACGTTTCATCGTGGCTCGAGTCAATTTAAAATATATAAATACACATTTAAAATATATAAAAACTACATTATATAATAACGACATACGAAACAGGCTACATTTACCGTGCACACACACATTATAGGCTCCGTAAAGTTCAGCTAAGCATACCAGCATTAGGCTTGGTGGGCTGTAAACACCGAGTATAAACACAGCCGTGAATTAGCGTGGGATGTCGAATGGTCGCCATGTAACAGTCACAAACTCCAGCGGTTAGCAGTTAGTTGGATACAAATCACCCCATTTCTGCACCAGTCCGTGTTAACACAGCTCACCTTCATACAGAGCATCTCTAGCTCGGATTGTCGGAAGGCTAGCAGGCCTGGTAGCTGGACAGTCCGGTTCACTGTTGTTCGGCTGGACAGTCCGGTTCACTGTTGCTTTCCCACGAAAGCACAAAACACAGCAGTTTCTGAACTCGCGTTGGGAGCATCGTTGAAGTTGGATGTAGTCCAGTTTGTTGTTTAATGAACGGACACTTGCAAGCAGGATTGATGGGACAGGTGGCCGGCTAGCGTTAGCTCGCTCTGGATGTGCCTTTCCCCCGGCTAGCGCTAGCTTCCCACCTAGCCGACGAAGATGTCCCCTACCCGGCTACGAGCGAGTCCGCCGGTCCCCGTGCTGGTCTCGGTGCAGGCGAAGCTCTCGTAGTGGGCCGATTATTCCGTCTGTAATAACGTTTCCTGCATATTCTCTGCCGTGTAGCGATGTATCCCGGTGGTACACGTGCGGTAGTTTGAATGCACATAATTGTTGTAAAAGTTTGCTGCTGAGAAGATAGAGCAGAGCCCTGTTTAGCGAGGATTCAAGATGGCTGACATTTCGTTTTTTTCCGGCCGAGATCGGCTAGCTTCGGGCGATGGGCGGGTTTAAAACATGCGGAAGTAGGTCCTACTACTGGTTGTAGTCTTTTGCTCTGGCCAAAAATCTTCCGATGACGCAAAAATCGTCATTTTGCGTCATCGGAAGATTTTTTCCGGACCCCCCAATGCAGATATCTCCTGTCTCAGGGGGATATGAGGGAGGGACGCACGGTCATTCAGAAATACTACCGGGTTTCTACTGATACAAAGCTGAATGCTAAATCGGTGAAGTATCCCTTTAATTTTGAGGTGTTTTTTCATACTTGTTTAGTAAATGCATCTTGATGTAAGATTTTTTTTTTTAGATATTTGGACTGGAAACAAGACAAAAATACTAAGTAAGAAAAGCATTTTTTTTTCAGTGATCACATTAGTTACAATATAACAACTTTCTATGCCCAAGTGTTACTAGTGACCCATTACGTTTTTAATCAAACAATAGTGAATATACAAAGCCCACGATTGAAAGAGAATAAGATAAAAGTAATATGAATTAAGCCTTTAGCCGTGAACTAAAGTGGGCCGGTCTAAGGCATGAAACTCCAGGGCTGAAAATGAGTCCCAATCCGGCCCTGGCTGACATACATAGCATAAAACTGTCCTGAAAAAGTCTGTAGAACATCCTCAGATATGATCTTTCAAAATATCTATTGAACATGTTACAGAGTAGCCTACATGTTTTAATTAGGAGAGTAAGATTAAGATTAAGAGTATTGCATGAGCAGTAGGCCTATTAAGATGCTGAATTCGTATACATCCATATACAATCATGTATTAGGGTGTGTGGGCTACAAAGGTCAAAGAAATAAATATGGGTTATAGTGCACTGACTGCATAGTATTACTTCCCTAACATGCAGGCATGTCCTTACCAAATCCAAGTGCAAAAGTATATGTTTAGAAATGAATAAATACACTTCCCCCTTTCAATTAGCCTATCACAATACAGCGTAGGCCTATACCATGTTTAGTGGTACATAGACTACAGCATATGTAACCTACCATCTAAAACAGCTGCTGAGCTGGTGTACAGTAGCCGATCACAGACCGGGTACAGGACCTGCAGGACTTGCTGGAGACAGAGAGAGCAGGACAGGCTGCTGCGCGTTGGCAGAGCGTGAAGACCCTAGAGGAGACTCGGGGATTTTTTTATGGGGCGTATTGCTTTAAAGTAACACCACGACGGAGCAACAGATCTCCTTTTTTAAGGCATCAGCAGTGCTGGTTGAGTGTCCAAACCGTGAGCGTGTAGATTCCAACAGCGGCATGTCCGAGAGGAAGAGCGCTCAACACCGCAGCTTTGAGGCTTCATCACCGACAAGTCCCGCGGATCAGATGGTGCCGAAAAAATGACTCGGGCTCTCTCCATCCTCGCTTACTTTTTCACTTTGATTCACTGTAAGTGTGTCTTTCTTTACGTTTTGTGAATGAACCTACTAATGTAGGATGTTCTAACGTGCTTGTTTCTGTGTCAGCTCCAAAATGTACTGTATTTCGGGTGAAAGTGCTTGTGTTGATAAGGGGTTGTCTTTTTAGTGTCCCAAAGTCGAATCGCAGCCTTTCATTTTCAGTGCAGTGGCTCAATTGCATAGTGATAAAAAAAATGCAGATACCCCCAAATGTTTTGCTTTAATTTTGAAACCAGTAAAGTTTTCGTCAGTATTTAAATATAGGCCTAGACGTTGTTGTTGTTGTTGTTGTTGTTGTTGTTTTCAAGTTGAGCTGAGATATTATTGACTCCTGTATTTCAACACTGTGGAGCAATTTGATGAATCGGTCCTGCTATCAAATGTGGCCTGTATTCACCTGAGTACTGATATAAATGTTTCAGATTGGGTCAAAACCAACATGCATCTACAAAATATAGGGTCTACTTGTTGCATTTGTACTTCCTTTTCTTCACTTCTTCAACATTATTATTTTACGTAACCAAAGTAGGTTTATTAAGGGAGATCAAAAGGGCTGAAAGTTTAAACCCTGTCTAGCAGGATTAGTCTATTTAATGGAGTACAAAGAGTATATGACACTCCCTGTGTAAGTAGTTATGACATTTTAGTGATGAATCCTTATGTGTTACAGAGACAAAGCTTTCTACTTTTTTCTCCATATAAAAGGGGAAAGGAAAAAGACAAATAAGAATATTTGATAATGCCCTATTCTTATTAATACTGATTATCACATCACTAAGATCTGGAACACAGAGGAGTAGAAGAGAACTTTTTTTAAAATATTGTTTATAATTTACAACATCTCACTTAACCTTTGCCCCATGTTTTGGTTCATTTACACACTTCATTATGCTCTCGGATCTCTAACTGTATTACATTTTTGTAAAACAATGTTTTTCAGTGTGCTCTGCAGAGTAACCTTATCCACAACGGCCAACTCTATCAATGTATTAACACGCCTGACCTCACTTTGAATCAACCTAATGTCAACACAACACTTTTGAGGCGCTTTTCATTTTACATTAAACCATTAAACCTACACACACACACACACACACACACACACACACACACACACACACACACACACACACACACACACACACACACACACACACACACACACACACACACACACAGACAAAATACACACACACACACACACCTACACAAATACACACAAACACACACACCAGTAGCAGTTCACAGCAGGTAACCACAAGTTTGGGTGGTGTGCCAGTGGCCTTTGACAACACAGCATTTGTTAAAGACTGCTGTGGAGGGCCGACTGTGCTGGATGGGACCTCAGCCAAGTCACTGACAAAGGCACAGTCAAGGCAGCATGTGCTGACCCGTGGGGCTAGACTGTCAGCATGCCACGCCCTGCAAAGCTCCAGGAGTCTGTGAGCCGATAATGGCACACACAGTTTGATACAGAACAAGAATAGAAGCATTTGCGTTGGAAGTTTAACTATGTTCTTACTTATAGTACACAGAATCATCACATAGCTTCACTAAAGGAACAAGTGTTGATTCTGTGAAGTTCTGCAGCCATGAATATCACTCTGCTGAGTATTGACAACAGTAGCGAGTCTTCTTCTACAGGCCCATCAGTAATAGTCTCACCTCATTGGAGTGTTTACCACGAGTAAGTCGACTCAGCAACTCTAGACCATATGGGGGCATTAATAACCAGCTGCATTTAGAGAAAATGGAAGAAGTACTGCTACTGTATTCATTCTGGTCCAGATGAAAGGCACTGATCATCAATTTCAATCAGGCTTGTCTTCACCCCTGACATGGGCTTCATTTGTCAGGGATGGAGGGAAGGAGGTGGTGTTTAAGTGTTGTTATTCATAGCTTATTCTCGCTTGAAACATACATCCAGTGGTTTGGCTTTAGGCAAAAGCTAGTCTTGCATTGCAAGACCTATCTTCACAGCGCTGTCGAGGAAGGTCGGGCTAGTCCACATGCACATTCCTGGATAGGAGAAAAACATGTTCTGGTTTATTGCTATTTCTTTGAACCAATCACAATCATCTTGGGCGCGAACACAGTAACAGTGCCTCTGCAAAATAGCATCAGGAAGGAACTTGTTTTGGTGGAACATGTGCACGTAAGGAGGCGAGCTCTGGAATTAAAATGGCTGTTGAGTGTGTGATGAGAATTGTATTCAAACAAAGATAAACATAATTTGATTGTCCGTTGTAGCTAGGAGGATGTTTCCCAAATCGACCGGAGTTTAGAATGCGTACACAAAGAAATCGGAAGGTGAGGGATATCCCTGCCGAAAATGAGGGACATCAAGTGGAACCTCCAGCGGAGCCGGAACTTTCCCGTAAAACATCGATATAGACTAGGAAAAAGCAGACTTATTAACATGCAGTGGAAATATCTGCCCTCATCCCAAATGCAATTACTTATTTGTAAATGATTTTTGGGCCCTCATTAAATTTCAGTATAATTCCCACAGCCATACCTGGCTTTCTTAATTGACAGAAGCTGTTTCCCTTGAGACTATGCATGCAGTTTGTATGAAGCAGTCTCATGGATAGAGGAAGAACTGATTGTATTCATATTTTGCTAAACAGGATTTGTTCATGTAATTTTCATAATGTTTTAGTGTTTTAGCGCAGAAGTAGGCAGAGAGGGTATACCTTTCTACATGTAGCTAAGTATTACTATGAATTACATAGATATAGGATCAGTATCATATAATGTCAACACGTAATGCCTAAGCAGGAAGTGTAAAGAGAAAGTAAGGGTGTGGAAGTCAGGGTGGTCGATAGTCGTGTAGCTTCCATCTTTTATATAGTAGACCGTGAGTTCATGTACTGTCATCGACCAACAGTTAATGTTGGCTTGTAAAGAATGTAACCACATTCTTTCACTAACCCTAAAGACACAGTGAAATACAGGTTCATCCTCCGTCCTCTATAGCTCTATTTGTCATATTTGCTAAGCCATGCCCATTTTAAGTGATCAATCACTTGTGAAGAATCTGAATTTAAATTCTGCCAGTAGTGGTCGGGTTGGATCAGTGGTGGAGCCGGCGCACATATACCTTCGAGGTTTATGCCTCGACGCAGAGATCCAGGGTTTGAATCTGACCTGTGACAATTTCCTGCATGTCTTCTCCCTCTCTGTCCCCTTTCTGACCTAGCCGTCCTGTCAACATTAAAGGCGGAAAAGCCCCAAAAAATAATCTTTAAATTCTGCTAGTAATTATACCCCATCCAGTATGCCTTCTTTTTAAATTGTTATAAACACTCTGTGTTTCAGTTCTGAATCCCCAGAACAGCCAGAAAGCAAAACAGCCATCGTCTGGATTGTTTGGACCATAGTTGGAAACTATGCAGTATACACTGCAGTATACCTAGCCACTTATGATTTCCAGACAGCTCCGTCCTCAATTTAAAAAAAAAATTGTTCAATGTGACAGATTAATGTAGTGGCTTTAAACAACCAACTCAGCAGTTAAGTTATGCAATTGTGGGGCCAATCTGTAATTATGATTGTCCTAATGGATTAAATGGACTGAAAATCAGCAAGGAATATACCAGCATAAGGTAATATATATGCAAACATTGTTCCAGCATATAGTCTCACACTGACGGTCTAATGTTCTCAAGCTTTTGTCTTGATATTGATATTTTGGATGTGTATGCACTACCTGTGGATAAAAATAATCATTGAACAAAATTGTGTCACCAGGTAGCAGCTGTGCTGACTCAGAGGAGCGTCTCATGAACTGGTTGCTGAGAAAGGATCGCTACAATCTGCTCATCCGCCCAGCTGTCAACAGGACCGAGAGAGTCCCAGTGAAGCTACAAGTGTCTCTGGCTCAGCTTATCAGTGTGGTAAGACACCAAATACTTCTGCCCACCATGAGGATGTATGTGTATTTATTTATTTATGTGTGTGTGTGTGTGTGTGTGTGTGTGTGTGTGTGTGTGTGTGTGTGTGTGTGTGTGTGTGTGTGTGTGTGTGTGTGTGTGTGTGTGTGTGTGTGTGTGTGTGTGTGTACATGTGTATCTTTGTGTGAGGGAGAGAATATGTGCTGGGGAGACAAAGAGGGAGACAGAAAAGGAATGACAGAGTGAAAGAAAAAGGATTCCACAAAGCTTTGAGAAACCAATTAGTTACATACCATCCTGTGCAGAGAGGCCATAGCTTTAAAGGGATGGATGGAGTAGAGGATAGATCTGCTCAGCTGTGATCTCTGCCTATGTCATGTCCAGATTGAAAATTCAGCACATTGGATTAAAAGGGGCCATAAAGCTGTTTTAGCCACAGTGATAGAGGCTCTCCTCTGATTTACAGTGGAGGCTCCTCCCAGCTGCACGCCAAGGCAGCAAGGCTCATTCACAGACTCACTTTATGAGTTTGCATTGTACCCCTGGGAGTATTTGGCATTTGGTATCACTTCACTGGATGTGTATATCATGGGAGTGTGATTACAAAACCCTCAGCAAATATGTCAACATGCAATCAGGGAAGAGCGGAGGATGTAAATGCATTATTTATTTTTTTACCACACTTCAAAATAGATGCCAGAGTAAAAATGACAGTAAGAAGGGAGGTTCATCTAATCCAGCTAATTAGTGTTACAAAGACTCTGTCCTTATATTTTGATAACTTTTGCTTTGCAATGAAAGTTGCCAGAAAGATACCTGGTGGTTAGTAGGTTGGTGGTAGGTATGTACTGTGCAGTCAGCATATTGTAGCTGTAGCTTACTGGTTATATACTAAAGCTCAGCATTACATCTTTTTAATCATATGTGGCTTTATATTTTCCTTCTTCACACAAAAATGTGGATATACAGTACATATACGGTATATTAGTTTTTGTCATAATTTTCCTTTTTTTCAAATCAGCTATTCCACAATTTTTCCACTGCCCCTGTGAACTATAGTAGTACCCCGTGGGGTACAGAACCTCTGGTTGGGAGTCACAAGCCATAGCTGTCCAGGGTCAGCTAATACGCGGTTATATTTCAGTGTTCAATTACAATCGTATTTGTGCATGACAACTGTTCTCAAAGTAATTCCCACCCTACTTGTACATTTCCAGAATGAAAGAGAACAGATCATGACAACAAATGTCTGGCTCACTCAGGTAAGTGTGATGAAGCTCAGAGTCATCTACTCTCAGTCAGCCTATGTCTTGTTAAATGTCCTTCCCCCTGAACTTGAATTAAACCATATCCATTCTTCCTCTCTCAATGTGGAACAAACTGCTTCTGTAATTGTGCTCCAAACATACTTCACTGATAATGAAGCATGTAATTAGAAATGAGCTGGTCTTGAGAAAGCGTGTGGAAGTCAGACTTGACGTCCAGGTCTCCTCTGTCTCTCCAGCACTGGGTGGATTACAGATTATCATGGGACCCCGCAAAATACGAAGGTATCGACAAGCTGCGCATTCCTTCCAGACACATCTGGCTCCCAGATATTGTCTTGTACAACAAGTAAGCATAACAGGATTATTATAATGTTATGAGAGATTTTACATCCATGTTTGTATTAAAAATTAAAACAGAAGATTACTATATGGAATAATCTGTTTATGCTTTCTCTATACGATTCTATCTGTTTGTTTTTGGATGGGAATGGGAGCTAGACATTTGAGAATTAAGATGGTTACTGTTCTGTTCACCATCAATATCTTTCCCAACTGAAGCATAGAGTTAACAAATTATTCAAGGTTTTAATCTTTTCTCTGTGGATTTTGGTTTCAATATTGACTTGACTGTCCTTGGCTATAGGAAAAAAAACAATACAAATTTTCAGCATGAGTAGCTTTCCTGTTATCTTCACTTCACTGTGATTGCAAGGTTGATAACACAAGCCTCAGAAATTGATTCACATGCTCCCTAAAGTTTTCTTTCTCTTTCTTCCTCTTCTCATAGTGCTGATGGTACATATGAGGTAACAGTCTTCACCAATGCCATTGTCCTTTTCAATGGCAGCATCAACTGGCTTCCTCCAGCCATCTACAAAAGCGCCTGCAAGATCGAGGTCAAGCATTTTCCCTTTGACCAGCAGAACTGCACCCTCAAGTTCCGCTCTTGGACGTATGACCACACGGAGATTGACCTGATCTTGAAGTCTGAGGTGGCTAGTATGGATGATTTTACTCCTAGTGGGGAGTGGGATATCCTGGCGCTGCCAGGCAGACGGACTGTCAACCCTCTGGATCCCACCTATGTGGACCTTACGTATGACTTCATCATCAAGAGGAAGCCCCTTTTCTACACCATAAACCTCATCATTCCCTGTGTTTTGATCACCTCTCTGGCCATTCTGGTCTTCTACTTACCCTCAGACTGCGGGGAGAAGATGACCCTCTGCATCTCCGTCCTCTTGGCTCTCACTGTGTTCTTGCTTTTGATCTCAAAGATTGTTCCTCCCACCTCACTGGATGTGCCTCTGATCGGCAAGTACCTGATGTTCACCATGGTGCTCGTGACCTTCTCCATCATCACCAGTGTGTGTGTGCTCAACGTGCACCACCGCTCTCCCAGCACCCACACCATGCCTTCCTGGGTCAAGCTAATATTTCTTGTCAAACTGCCTGCCTTACTCTTCATGAGACGCCCTCAGAATAACTCTGCACGCCAGAGACTTCGCCAACAGCGGTGTCTACGGGCGAGGAGATCCATTTTGGGCTTGGGTTATCCGGTTGCATCCAAAACAGGTATCACCTTGTCGTCTTCTGCCCTACTGTCTTCCAACTCTGCCTTCTCGACCCCAGGATACAACAACGTAGCTCATCCGGCGGGCTACAGTCACTCTAACAGGAAGGGGAACTTGCGCTCCACTGATTACGTTCCCAGTGGTTTCACTTTTATCCAGGACCTCCAGCCGAGAAGCAACTCAGATTGGGCTGCTGATGTCCAGGAGGCGGTAAACGGGGTGCGCTTTGTGGCTGAGCACATGATGGGAGATGATGATGATCAGAGTGTATGTATACACATTTAAACCAAATGTTTCTTTGCATCTATACAGTGCTATAGCCAAGTTTTTGATTTGCTATTCTGCTCAACTAATATCGAGTATAATGTATATTGAATGAGCACTGTCAATGCATACACATATATTCTTACTCATTCACCTAAGTAAACTACTCAGTCCCTACCGAACCCAGAGGTGATTTTCTGTATCTGCCTAAAATAGACGAGAGGTGAAATCTGGAGGTGTGGAGTTAGAGAGAAGTGAGGTCATCAGACCTCTGTAACCTGATCCTCATCTCTGAGGCTAGAAGCTCGAGGATACATTAGTTGCTACTAGTACACACCTGAAACTCCATCCAAACTGTCAACGCTCAAGTTGCAGTGTGGGTATTGTAGGTACCTAGGAAGAAGAATGCATTGAAGAAAAAAGACAAAACTCTCCATAATGAGTCCAACAATGCTATAGGAGTGCAATGCTAAATTAGTACTCTTTTAAGTATGGAGCTGAAGCCAGAAGGCTGTTATCCTAGCTTAGCATAAAGCACCAAAGCAGAAAGAAATATCTAGTTTAAATCTCTCCAAGCTTTGAAAATCCACCTTCAAGCAGCTTATAACTGTAATTGACACATATCTTATTTGTTTAATCCGTGTACAAATCTTAATGTAAAATAGACAATGGTTTTATGGGAGGTTACATGCTGCTGTCACTATATTCAGCCAAGCTGAGATGCTACAACAAGTAATGGGGCTAGAATGTTCATAAAGGAATACTATAGTTACTGCACATAGCTTCTTCTTAAACCACAAATTGGTGATTGTTTGTTAATTTGTAATTGCAATTAGGTATTTGCTCAATTCCATCCCAATAAACTGCATCAAAGGTGTTTTTATTGGCATGATAACATTTAGTGCATTCTTTGACCCCTGAGGTGCAGAAAGGAATACCACTAACCTTAAGTAGTTGCTGTGACCTTGCAAATTAATTACAGACTTTTGGTAATCAATCTCTTTTTCTGATAAATCAATAAAATAACGAGGGAACCAGGAATGAGAAATGACTTGTTTAAAAAACGACCAAGGTCGTTATTGAAAATGTGGTAAAAGGGTCAACGAGCTATTTCAGTGAATAGGTCTCAGCAATATGGAAAAGTCCCTACAGGAATATAAATTAACTATATCAGCTGTCAGCATCCTTAGAATAGGCTTATCTATACTAAGCAATATTATTGGTGTGAACGGATTTAACACATTTGAAAAAGTATATTACAGAACACTTTATGTTCCAATTCAATCAAATTCAATCGCTAGCAAACACAATAGACTACAAGACATATTAACACAAGGCTGCCCAATTTGGGGCCTGCAGGCCAAGTTCGGCCCGTGCTCTCTTTGTTTTTGCCCGCCATGGCATTTGACATGCTCATGCTTCTTTCTTCTCCTATTAATTTGAAAGTGCAGTAAAATCTAACCGCAATGACTATGAAACGTACATTTTGTGCAGCTAAAAAGTACTTAATCTGAGTTTTATGGCAATGTAAAGCACAGTGCCGGTAACCCTTCCTATTAAATTACATACGTTAAGTTTTATCAACGAAGAATTAAACAAATTGTGGTATTCTTTAACATCAGCATTTATTTTTGGCCTGTGGCCTTCCATCCAGATACATTTGGCCCTTCATCTGAAACAATTTGGGCACCCCTGTATTAACATGATGTCTGTAAATTGTGTCAACAGGGTTTTACAGTTTGTTTGGATGTGAAGAACCTAGATTTAAAGTGAATCATACTTATTCACTCATTCATTCACTCAGTCACATTCTCTGCCCCCGAGTGGCTGCACAGAGGCATGGCAGCGTCTGCCGATGACACACTAAAGCAGGACTATTTTGGTCCTCTCAACACTCTACAATACTGCTGGTTTGTAAAATTAGTTTTGACAAAAACATGCACATTGACTAATTTTGATTTGATTTCTGTATATTTGCAGGTGATAGAGGACTGGAAGTATGTGGCTATGGTGGTGGATCGTATGTTCCTGTGGATCTTTATAATAGTGTGTGTCGTAGGCACCCTGGGCTTATTTCTCCAACCTGTCTTCCAGAGTCAGATTGTTCCCAACCAGCAGCCCAGCTCAGAGACTCCTCGCATATGATGAGCAACGAAGAAGACAGGGCAAGTTGTAGTTCCTTTCAGCAATCAAGCTGTTAGGAGACCTGTAGTTAGTGCAAAGTATTTTTGGTTTTTGCTTAAAGTCTGTAGTACCATATTGGTGGGGTTAAAAAGCAAAAACAGCAATGTCGTCTGTGCCAAACCCCACTAGTTCAATTCAATTCAATTTTATTTATAGTATCAAATCATAACAGGAGTTATCTCAAGACACTTTACAGATAGAGTAGGTCTAGACCACACTCTATAATTTACAAAAAAAACAACAAATCCCCCAAGAGCAAGCACTAGTTCAACAGTGGCAAGGAAAAACTCCCTTTTAGGGAAAAGAAACCTTGGACAGACCCAGGCTCTTGGTAGGTGGTGTCTGACGTGCCGTTGGGGTGCATCACAGTATAGTTAATAAACAGTGGCTAGAAATAGTGGTTGTAGTAGCGCAGGGAGCAGCACGGCATAGCAGGGTATTTCAGCAGAACCACGGCAACAGCTGGAACCACGATTTTGGTGCTATCCTAATCCCAGGATTTAATCCTGGGTGAAAAGAAACAGAAAGACTCCGGGGAGCAAGCTCCCAGAGCTAGGTTAGTAACAAGCATTTCTGGGACAGAGAAGCAGGTGGGCCGGGCTAGGCAGATGCTGCAACTCCTCACTCCCTAACTATAAGCTTTATCAAAGAGGAGAGTCTTAAGTTTACTCTTAAATGTGGTGACAGTATCTGCCTCCCGGACCCAGACTGGGAGCTGGTTCCACAGCTGAAGCTAATAAGGCACCTGAGAGTTAAAGCAGACAAAAATGTACTTGCAAACACTCACTGTGTCCATCAATGGAACAGACAGCATATTTGTGCAAAATAGAACATGAATCAAATGTCTCCTAATAATTCAAACTACATTGTCCACAGCAATAAAACAATCTACAGCACCCAATGTTTTAAGGAAATGGTACATCTGCAAAGGCCCTAATGTGACATCAGTGAACTGAGGTCATTTCCTTTCATGTTTACAGAGGACAGCTGCAGAACTGGACTGAATGTAACTTTCACTGCACTGAAGTATACCGAACTGTTGAAGAAGAAGAAATATACCCAATAATGTCTGAGATATGAGGAACATCTGTCTGCTGTCAAATGTTGTTTGACTCTTGATTTGTGTTTAAGTTATATTACCATGTCATTGAAATGTGATGTGTGATTAAAGTATGAATAATGTCCTTGGTTTGATTAAATGTTTAAAATCTCCAATAAAGTCTTAAAATTGTCAGGGTCTTGCCAAAGTGCTTAGTTAATCTGTGTTGCCGGTGATAAAGTTTGTCCTCAGAGCCAATACGTTCGCTGAAAATGTGCCAATTAGAAGATTTCATCACATAGATAAGACAGCTGTTCACTTGAAATGTGACAGGGTGTGACCAGGCAAAAAATTGTGTTGATACAACAAAACCGTCAGAGAGGGAGCTGATCTGTAATACAATGTCTTGAGGTGCAGCCATATAGCTCTGACACACATCCTAAAGCTAAACAGTTGTTAAAAGATCTGCACAATGGCTTTGACTGAACCCTCACTCCCCCACACACGTTTACTGCTCAATAAACAGTGCTGAGTTGGCTCGTTAGAGATTCTGCAGACTGTTGTTTCTTTGGTGAGACCATTGAAATCAAGAGACAGCAGCAATTGGTGTCTGTTTATACTGTTCAAGATCTTTCATGGCTTTCTCATTCACCTGTTAGATACCTGTCATTAGTGAAGAGAGACAATATAGTGCAGCAAATCCATCAACGATCCATCATCTGTTTCAGTTCAAACAAAGCGGGAGGAGTCGTCATTTAAAATTCGATGGAAGACTCCATAAATCACAAGCCTTATGTCAGCGGCCTTTTGTCATTAGTCTCCAATACGATATGCATGGTAGCATTGTCCTTGAGAATTGTCCTGCCCAATAAGCAAGCATTTAAGAGTTTTCAACACATTTATACCATAATATAGTCCTTGGGAAATAGGACGGTTCAGTCAGAATTACAGGTTCCCCAAGTCTTTTTTTAAATCTACAGGATAACCTTTGCAGCATGAGAAGTCTTGTTAAATGATCTGAAACTCAGCTGAAGTCTTGTGTAGGTGTACAAATAACCTAAGTTTTATTCTGTACTGTTTAGAAGAATAAAGGTCAAATTGACATGTTTGAAATTGACATTGACATTGACATTTCTACTTCTATGTGATGCAATCTTATATTAATCCTCCATGGGGGAAATTATCTTTTCACTTGCCCCACTTAAAGAAGTAGAGAGTGCAGGGTCAGACACCAAACAGCATCTCTGGTGACAGCATCTCTGGTGCTGGTAGGGATGTATGTATCATTTGAGGGTACTTCAGCAAAGTGGAGGTTAGCTAAAAAGCACTTCGTCCCATTCATCCAGGGGAAGGACAGAACTGTCAAACCACTGGACCACCCTGCTGACTAAAGGAAATAAAAATGTTTCTCTGAACTGACAGTAAACAAAGACAGAAGGAAAGCTGGAGTCAAAGACAGAGCTATATATCCTAATTAGAAGTGAGCTTACCAGCATATATTGACATATTTTTGAAACACAGGCTGTTTTGCGGGGAAAGAAAAATATCAAAGAATCAATCAATCAAGATTAATTCTGAAATGCTCATAAACTGCCGCTGAGGGTACCCAAACCCCAACCCATGGTAGCACACATGCAGTGGCTATTGATATTGGTTGATGAATTGAAGGTAAGGAAATTTGGTGATTTAATGAATGAATGAATGATTTTTATTATTGTATCATGCATAAAAAATATATGCCTAGCCCAAACAGGCTTACAAGACACCATTATTTACCCCAAAGGACCAGATAACAGAATAGCTGCATAAACAAATAAACCTTCCTGTCGTTAAAATGAATGTCCACTGTGAGCCACACCAAGAAATGTTCACTCTGCACAACCTCTGTGCCAACATATCTTCATGCAAGAGATCCAAAAGTTCAAATTTTTATTATAACATTGTGTGTATCAGTGAATAAAACATTAATTTAAAAACATCTTTAAGTATTATTTGTTTACCTCTGAAAAACTCAGCTGATCTGCTCCATCAAGACTGTGTGTGGTTTGATCAGATTTGATTGACAGTAAGAGCCCACAAGCTGATTCGAATGCTGCTAAATCCTGATTGGTACACGGGGGTACATGACATCACCTTTTTCCAACGGAGCCCCACCCACTTCAGACAGTGAGATAAGAACAGAGAAAGAAAAGAATAGGCTACAGAAATCTCTCAACCTGTTCTATCTTTTGCGGAAAACAATATTTTCACTTAAAATAGTCATCATAGTCATCTCTCATAGTTAGCGGGTGATTGAGAAAACAGAAAATGCTTTTTTAAGGTATTTTTTTCTGTCCCATAAACCTCCCAATTAGGAATATAGTGAAAATGTTTTATTTTTTTTATTTTTTTAGTATCATAATTATTTTCAGTAGGTTGGTGTTTTTACCAATTCCAAGACATGTTATAACAAAGCAGACACATCCTGTCTTGGGAAACTAAAGGAACTAGTTAAAATCAATGAAAGGGTTGATTTGTAGCCAATACAAGGTTGCTGTGATCTTTAAGTGGAAAATTTGCACCACTGACCAGTTTTATCAGATTAGGTCGCTATAGGTTGTACATTTTTTGCAGTGCAGTGTGCCTCCTATCAGTGACTGTGTTCCTCAGTGTGGCTCTGCCTCCCTCTCTCTGCTCTCTGCGTCTCTCCGGAGCTGCGGATCTGCTTTCACTCTTCCCACTTACTCCTCCTGTCTGCTTCGCAGCGCTGCTGCTGCTGACCCTGGATACCATTTCAATTTGTCATTTGAAACAGGATGAAAGACAATTTTTGTGTCATTCTGCCCACATGTTCCTTCCTTCTGTTTCTTCTGCAAGGTGAGTAGCCTAATAAGCTACTACTTTAACACATTAACATCTTGTTACTTAACCTACTTGTTGCTTTACTTAGACCAAATATGTTGAATATTTTTGCCACAATTAATGATTTTTTGGACAAAATTTGCTCATATTCAAATCCAAAAAATTCAACAAAGCATGATTGAAGGTAGACTGGGATTTGAAACAAGTGGTTAATACAGTTTACAGGTTAAATCAGGGCCGTAAATATAGACAGTGCAGGCATTGACCGTGGGGCCTGTGGGGGGGCATAGACAGAGCAGGCCCTCCATCAATGTTTTGGGCAAAGAGCGAGACTGACTTGCGAGTGATTTAGATTTCCACCTTGGAAATACGTGTTCAAAGAACTTATGTTAAATGAAAAATTGTTTTTTTTTAAAATGATACGCTTATTCTACATAAACTACAAAAACGATTCAGTTAAATGCAGGGGTGCAAACTCACCAGGGTTAAAAAAGGTGACAAAGATGCCCCCATATCAGCTTTAAAAATGTGGATTAACAGTCAATTTTAGCATGAGGATATAGAGGAAAAACTCACCCTAGAATTAATGTAATTGTTGCTACAAATGTAAGGGGGACATCAGTTCAGAGCACTTAAAAAAAATAAAAAATCATCAGATCAACACAAATCACAAAAACAACCTATTTTGTGGTGACAATTTTATTCACTAGAAATTAATATTTTTTAATTTCTTTGGTGTTTTTTTCATATACAGATATACAATGATGTTGTCCAATGTCAAGTCTCTATTTGATCATGTGACGTGATGATACAATATATGGTGGCTAGTTTAGCACAAAACCTGTCAAGTCTGACTGAGCACATCTGCAACCCAAACACCTAATGTGTGTGTGTTCCTAGTGTGCACTAATGCACTGGAGCCCGTCGTAACTACCTCACCCATAACAAATTTACTTAAATATGAAGACATGCACTGCTCCCCCGGAGTGATGACAAACCAACAATAATCAATCATCAATGTCTGACCCTCTGCTCTTGTTCAGGGGGCTCCTCTTCAGATGCAGAGCACAAGCTCTTCTCTGTGATATTCTCCAACTACAACCAGTACATACGACCGGTGGAAAATGTGACCGACCCAGTCGTTGTACAGTTTGAGGTGTCCATGTCACAGCTAGTCAAAGTGGTAAGTAGCCTACAAAAGGGCTTTAGACTGTTTCTGTGACAAGTGCTGATGTCTATAGTACATGTGAGTTATGGGCTGCTGTTTCATCACAGTCAGACATATATCACTCTGCTTAATGACTAGTCATGACCAGGGACATGCACAAACATTTTGGGGGGCAGGGGCTAAACAAGGGCACTTCTTATAATTATTTATTCAAAAAAACATGTTTGTTTTTTAAACGTTAACGATACTAACACAACTCTGACTTCCTTACCAATTTATTTTAATCGTGACTCAACAAAGTCTAATCCTCCAACCGGATATTTTGATTTTTTTATTCAATAAATAAATTAGTTTGACAGGAAAGCTGTGCACAAACAGGAATATATATATATATAGGCAGAAAAATCAATCCTTGTTTGATGTCTATGTGTGCACGTGCCTGGTCATGACCTGAGGAAAATAAAAAAGGAATAACATAGACAGCAAATGTGGAGGGTCTGAGCATGCGAAGAAAAAAAAAGATTGTGTTGATTTGTGAACTTTGGGCAACAAAGTTTTAGAGAAAGGAACAATTGCCATTTGAGACACATGAGATACACAGTAACCCCATGTTTAAAATCTTCAGGAGGGAACTAAATGAAAGGAGCGGTGTGGCGGTTTGTCTGGCCAAAGCAAGATGGGGAATGTCAGCTGTCTGAGTACCTCTCAGTTTAGGCAGCCAATCACTCAATCACTGCCACTTAAGATGAGCACCTCTGGATTTAACAGCATGTTGTTGTTGACTGCAGATGGAGCAAACACTCAGACACGTCTAGAGCAGATGGTGATAATTAAGCAAAGAGGGTTGAACAGGGAGGACAGCTTCAATCACAAAACCAACAGCCTTGGATGTATTGTTCTCTATCACATTACCCCTCTGCTTGTGTTGAATGACAAGAGGAGATGCTCATCAGATCTTTCATTTGAGACATTTTACTAAAACTATCCCCCAATCCCCAATCAAATTGATTTATATTAAAAGGTAAAGTTAATTACATGAGATGAATAATACCGCTCTCATGTGTGTATAGTAAATAAATAAGCAACAGCAAGGAGACACGATAGCTTAGCTTAGCATGAAGATTAAAAGTCTGTTTTAAAAAATGTTTCACTTTTTATTTAAACATTAATATTCAATCAAAAATGTTATTAGTCAATAGTGGACAATAGTATACATGTCACAATGTATGAAGTCATAGCTATACACAAGGTTTATTCTAGACAGTTTGAATGGATATGTGGGGCCTGAGACATAATTGTAGCCCATCTAAATCTGTTTTCTTTTGCCTATTGCCAACAGGCAAATTATTTTCTTTATTTTTTTCTGAAGAGCTAGATAGATATTTAAGACCTGTCTGCATCTAGCGATGTCAAAAAGATAACGTATGTTTAGTTTTATTCTCCTTAACGCAGCTGATGTAGCAGGCTGCAGTGCTCCCTTGCTGATGGATGACTATTATTTCCTCCCCACACCTGGTGCTCCTAACCCATATGCAATTGGTATGGTCAGCCTACAGCAGTTACAGCAGGGCTAAATGAGCTCATTTAGACCATCAATAGCTCATTGCCTGAGGTGGCTGAGTCATCATCTCCCAATGAGGCATCTTACACAGGCTCTGTGTTTGGTTTTAGAACAGTGGGCACAGTGGTAACAGAAATACAGGTCAAAGAAATAGTTGGAAACTTTGGAAAATTTGCTTATTCACTTTCTTGCAAGAGATGAGAAAATTGATGCCACTCTTAATGTCTGAGAGTCGTAAATTTCACACTATTCCTTACAATGTTAGGTTTGATCACCACATCAGATCATGTGGTCAACTATGTTTGGCGTGTATATTCATTCGCAACGCAGCAGGTGAAATGATGCTACCCCTGCATTTTGACCATTGCAAAGATCATACCATTACCATAAGATGCACCGTCTGATGCCTGCACACTGGCTAGCAGGATGCCCAGCAGAGAAGTCGCAGTCAATGTCCAATTCCTCCACACTTGCCTCAGTGCCCCTCTGATGCAGAGATGCAGATGGACGCAGAGATGGTCTTGCTTGTCCATGTATAGTCATAGCCATAGGTGGTAGCTGATAGCCATCTTCTCCTTTTGTTTTGTGTTTACTCTGATGATCTCAACCATAATATACTGTGTTTCCATTCTGCCCATGCACTTGGTGGTGATAAGATACAGAACATGTCCTTTGGCTATTACAGTGCTGGAAAATCCCAAAGATAATTCGCTAAAGATTGTCACAGACAGAGCAGTTTGGAACAGTTTGTTAACAGTGTTTTCTGATGGAGATGGTAAGTCCCTTTGGGGGGGACTTTGGGCTTTTTCACTTTGTAAACCTATAACATGCACAAAAAAGATATATAACACAATAAAGGAAAGGGAAAAAGCCAACAAGCATAATATGAGCACTTTAATACTCTTGTCCGATTTACGCAGAGGTTTGACCCTGGGGAAAGCACACAAACACTCCTCACTGGTGAATTGGATGATCGCATGTGACAGTCTTCTTCCTGTTTTAACTTTTAGATGTTAACATTAATGCTTTTGTTCTTTGCTTAAATGTCTTCATTATCAATTCTGCTCTGTTCTCAGGATGAAGTCAATCAGATCATGGAGACAAATCTGTGGCTGAGACATGTAAGTTTATGATGCATGACTGTGCAAATGGACCTTGAGCAAGGACATCAAGTATGGATCCAGCCTTCTGTCATACATGATTTTTCGGGGCTAGACTGACAAGCTGAATTATTCATGGTGGAAGCTTTTTAAACAAATGGATCCTTCTTGTCCTATTTTTTGGAAAAAAAGAGAGAAGAAAATCCTATGAACCAAATGAGACCAAGATTTCATGGTCAACTTTTATGATTTATAATTTTTTAATTTGACAGTGGTGTGGAATTTATATCATACTTGTCCAAAATAGTGTTTTTGACACTGTGACAGAAACCTCTATGCATCTGCAGCACACTGAACCTAAAATATAAAACTGATTTTACCTCAGTTGTATTTCATAATCATATAGAAAAAGACTACAACAAAAAAGCAGTCCATACATGCTGTATGGCTTCATGGTTTTGCCATTTACTCCCACTCCCACATGGTGTCTTTGCTGCCATGATGCAAAGTGCAGTGATCCAGTTTTGAATCAAATGAGGCAGGGCATGTCTCTAGGTCGCTACATGACAAGTGCTGAGCAAGTACACGTGTGCTGGAGCCATGTTCATTCTAAAGAGTTGAGGTGTAATTGCTCTTTATTGCTCTCTAACCAATGTACAAACAACAGTATGTTTCCCCTGCTGACCATCCAAATCGTAACATACTTTAGATAATTACTGCTTCTTATTCAAGTGAAATGATTGCAGCTCTCTGAAGTTACTTTACCATTGTTTCTTTATGAGTCTCAAAAGGATCAATGGCTGTCCTCAAGAGGGGGTCAAAAACAGCGGCCAAAAGGTCCATAAAACACACCGCAAACTGTGGTCCATTATATCTCCTCTCAGACTGCATACTGTGTAAGCTGTGTTTATATGCCACAGTTGGCGATGACGACTTGTCGTTGTTTTATGGGACATTTTACAAGCGAATGTGTTTAAAATATAGACTGTATTTAAATATGGACAGCTTGTCAGCTGTGAAGCCCAAACCTTCCCCGCTGATGGCAGGCTTCAGTAAAGGTCATAAACCCCGCCCCCTCCATGTTAGCGGATGGGACATGGTCCAAACTAAAAAATCAAAGTACACCTCAAATACATTTTCACAAAAAAGTGTTTATGTCATTTTATGTAGTTCTTATCTTGCTGGTTTTTGTGTTATTCATTCTAATAAGTTTGGTTTTAATTAGTTATTTGATTCTATAAAAATTGGGGTGAAACGTCATGATTGATTTGTGATTGGTCTGGCTTTGATAACTCAGCTCCACTGTCTGATCACTACTGTGCAGACTCTGGCTCCAAAATTACAAGATGGCAGCGCCTGTATCTGGGATTGTCTACATTGTCATTTCTGTCACTTGTTTCAGATCTGGAATGACTACAAGCTCAGATGGAATCCAAGGGATTTTGGAGGAGTCGAGTTTATCCGAGTGCCATCAAACAAGATATGGAAGCCAGACATTGTGCTCTACAACAAGTGAGCGTAACAACACATTGATTGTTGGGTGCATTTAGAACAAACATATCATTCTCCATTGCTCATTTTGCATGGGTAATTTGTTGTTTGCATAATCTTAAGGGGGTGTATAGGAACATCTGAGGGTGAAATTTAATAAGACCACAGCTTTTTTGATTAATATCGCCATGACACAATAGTCAATTGATTAGATCCTACAGTTTATCTTCAATGACTCATCTGTCTCCAACCTTCCCTCTGTCTTCCTCTGTTATTCACTCACTCTTCTTTTATTCTCTCTTTACAGTGCTGTCGGAGATTTCCAGGTCGATGACAAAACGAAGGCCCTGCTTCGTTACAATGGTGATGTTACCTGGATCCCTCCAGCCATATTCAAGAGCTCCTGCAAAATCGACGTCACTTACTTCCCCTTTGACTACCAAAACTGCACCATGAAGTTCGGCTCCTGGACGTACGACAAGGCCAAGATCGATCTGGTGCTAATTGGCTCAACCATCAACCTCAAGGACTTCTGGGAGAGCGGCGAGTGGACGATCATCGACGCCCCTGGTTACAAACATGACATCAAGTACAACTGCTGTGAGGAAATCTACACGGATATCACTTACTCTTTGTACATCCGCCGTCTGCCACTTTTCTACACCATCAACATGATCATCCCCTGCCTCCTTATCTCCTTCCTCACTGTGCTCGTCTTCTACCTGCCGTCTGATTGCGGGGAGAAAATCACTCTGTGCATCTCTGTCCTGCTGTCTTTAACTGTCTTCCTCCTCGTCATAACAGAGACCATCCCCTCCACCTCGCTAGTCATCCCCCTGATTGGCGAGTATCTCCTCTTTACCATGATCTTTGTCACCCTCTCTATTGTCATCACTGTTTTTGTGTTGAACGTCCACTACCGCACACCAAAGACCCACACTATGCCCTGCTGGGTGCGGACTGTGTTCCTGGGGCTGTTGCCCAGGGTGATGTTCATGACCAGGCCAGAGAGGGACCCCGAGACAGTGGCAGTGACCAGCAGTGTTCCGATGATGCATTCAAGGCCCTGTGCCATGCATTCATCAGGTACTTTGCCGAAGCAGCACAAACCTCAGGCCCTGGCGTCCAGCGTGGTGTCCAGCCTGACAAACCGCCAACGGATTTTCAACAACACAGAGCTCTCCAACCTCAATAACTTAAGTGGAGAACCGGCTAAAGGTGCAGGCTCTGTGATTTTGTGCTGCGAGGGCCGTTGCAACCATTACTGGCACCAGAGATCCAGCAAACTGCCTGCAGACTCTGGGGGAGGGAGTGGAGGACTGGGCAGCCTGGGGGCGCTGGCTGGAGGCAGTACTGTCGGGACCGGAGGGGAGAGTCAATGCTCTAGCTCAGAGTCTCTAGATGGAGGAATAATGTCCCTGTTGCCCCTCTCCCCTGAGGTCAGGGAGGCTATTGAGAGTGTCAAATACATAGCAGAGAACATGAGACTACAGAATGAAGCAAAGGAGGTGAGTGCTCACAATCATAAAAAAACATTCTAGATTTTAAACATTTATATGTAATTTGCTTTCAACGAAGCTGTCATCACATCCTTGAAAATGTTTTGTTTGTTTGTTTGTTGTTTGTTCATTGTGATCCTCTCACAGGTTCAAGATGACTGGAAGTACGTTGCCATGGTGATCGACCGGATTTTCCTTTGGGTTTTTATCCTTGTGTGCATCCTGGGAACAGCTGGCCTCTTCCTCCAGCCTCTATTACTTTGGGATGACATTTGAAATAGTTTGATAAAACAGATACTTCAATACTGTCAAACTGCACAGTATTTATTACTTATAAGATTCTCGCCATGGCTCGGACAATGCAGAGTGGATCCAAAGTCAAGAAGAAAAGATGACTGTCGGCCAAATGTTGATGCAAATGTATTAGTGACTGCAGATGATTTCTGTGTGAGGAAGTGGTTTTAGGACTCTCTAATGCTGAGGACATAGTGAACAAACAATTGCAAAGACCACGGTAGTTATTTCATTGTGTGCAAACTAGTTCTGCAGTAAATTAAAATATATAATGCCATGGCATCACCCTTGCAGAATCAGTTATTTTGAAGACTAAATTATGGGAACAGTGATAACATTTACTAAACTTGAAGCACCTAATTTCACATTAAGCAAGTATATACGTACATTCACAAATGCAACCATTTTGCACCAGAAAGCTCAATATTTGAATTGCTAATATATATATATATATATATATATATATATATATATATATATATATATATATATATATATATATATATAACATGTTTAAATGTTTAGTCTTCATTGAGTACCATGCCAAATTAATACATGTGTTATGGAGACATTTAACATGGACTGATTTGATGGATTCCCATGTTTCTGAGAACTAAGCAAGAATGTTGACTGTGTTCAAAGAGTGACATCATGTGGTAAGTATTTGCTACTGCAAATTATAACAAGGCCTTTAAAGGTATAGGTCACCCATTTTGTCATCATCTCTGTTGTAACATAGTCCCAGTTGTAACATGTTATGAAAAGAAATTAATAATTAATAATACGTTATGCATTTAAGGCATAACATGCTGTTTGTTCTGGATAGCATGACCCTCTGGAAAGGGTGACATGAGAAAATGTCATCAAGGATTTTTTTTTGACCTTGTGAAAGTATTTTAATTGCAAAGCGAAAACACATCTATAAATATATACATTTTAGATCTGTTTTCCTTGCATATTTCTGTAAATAAATCTTTAAAAATCGTTATGTAAAGGTGTAAGGTGGAGCCCTATTGTATCTTCTCTGAACTTCCAGTATTTTTTACACTGGAAACAAAAAGCTGTGGGATGTATATGTAATTTCAAGGAGGCCACAAGGCTCTGTTTGTTACTCTGTTCCACATCCTGTGTGTCCCCTTGGAGCTAACTAAGCTTATTGGATCACAATTAATATAGAGAGCGAGTGATGAAGAACCTTATTGGATTCCTGTCTTTTCTTCATCTAACCCTCCTTCCTGGCCATAATACAATTTTCTGCTCTTACTACGCGGGGTCTGCACTGCCTCTGAATAGCTCAGTGCTTACACCACAGATCTGATGCTGTCAGGGGTAAGGGTCAAAATCTACCATGTATTTAAAAAATGCCAAGGTTGCATTTTATTTTACTCCAGTTGTAGATATAATGTTCTGATCGATATTACACTTAAATCACAATATCAATGTTAGGTACAAGCTACAAAAAACCCTAAGTAAGGCACTGTGGGTCTCAGTGCTGAAAGAATCTCAGCGTCCTGCATGGGGTCTTATTATACAACTAAAACATCAGAGCAGAAAGCGAGCTATGTGATTACAAGAAAATCTAGCCCATACTAAATTGAACACTGGCAGGGAAGCACAGACAGATACTGTATGAGCTCTCTGTCACATCTGATAAGAAAACCCTGGCTAGTAAATGTAATTAAAGCTCACCCAGAACCCATGTGTGGAGACCTGCTGAACAGATACTGTACAGTATATGATGTACCAAATGAATGAGCTTCTAAAGGTATCACTGAATGTTTTTTGATGTGTTCTATTGAGAAGTTACATTCTGCAAAAACTGGATATAAACAGGGTGAAGAGGAACACAAATGAAAAAAAGTTTTACCTGCCACCACTCGACAACAATTTTAAACTGATGCTATTTAATTTTGGAACAAGTGTTCAAATGTCACAAGACACCACATAGTGCACAGGAAGTGGTTTATTATAATGTCTGTACATTTATTCTTTCAGCTGGCTGTGGGTGTAGACAAGAACCTGATAGGTGCCTGCAGGGTTTCACAAGGTGCTGTGGAGTCTATGGGTGTCACATTGCTTTTAATCATGAAAACAATCACCATTCTTCTGTGTAAGAATATTAACAAGTGATATGTTTATTTAATTGTTTGTATTTATAATTTAATGAACCTTTGCGCACATGTATAAAGATTCATGTTACTTTTCTTTTCTTCAAGGTGTTCTTGCAAATCAGGTCACAAGCCAAACTTACGGTAAGCTTTTATTTAGGAAAACATATCTGTGTGTTGCTTTCTCAACTATGATTGATTTGAATTGTGTGAATTGTATGATGTATCAATTCAACGTCTGTTTCTGTTTCAACAACTCAATGTTACAGATATTTTTCCTGCGAGGATCCTGGCTCAACAAAAAGTTATAAGTGAGGACAGTGACCTTTATTTAACCTGCAGTACATTTGGATTCAAGAAACGGATCGTGGTTTGTGTTTATTTATGCAAGGGTGACAATATGATCGAAGGAAAGATGCAGAAGCCAGATCAAAATGACACCACCTTTACGATACGCAGTGTTGAACTTCATAACAGTGGAAACTACAGCTGTGTTTACACCATTCAGAATAATTCGCTTGAATCGCTTTCTAAAGTAGCCATGAGGGGACACAACGTCATTCAGATCCTAGTCATATGTAAGGATTTTCATCCCTGTGAAAGTATTGCTTTTTGTTTTTTTTCTCTCTACTCATTTTGTCCTTCCTGCCGCACAGCCAATATTCTCCCTGCAGATATTTCAGTCGCTGGGCCATCCACTGTCAGTGAGGGAGACCATGTTGCATTCAGATGTACTGTTTCTGACACCCTGCAAACACTCGGCGAATGTCAACTCATCCACTCTTACCTAAGGAGGAATGAGACCATCCTCCAAGTGCAACCATTTAATGTCACCCGCATGGAAGCGACTTTCGCCATCAAAGGTGCCGTCATGAGGGATTCAGGCCATTACAGCTGCGTGGTGCTGCCATCTAAATGCATCCGAGAGCATGAGAAAACCTTCTATGGAAATAACGCAGTATTACTCAAGGTCACAGGTGAGGGTACCAGCTGCTCATGGTTACAAAATGCAGTAAGAAAGAAAAGCTTCAGAGCTTTAGATGCCGCTTTCATTTTCAGTAAGATTTTCTCTTTTGAAATGGTAAAAAATCTTTTGAAAAAGTGATGTCCTTTATGTGTCTTTTGCTTTCCAGTAAATTGGGTCCTCCCTGTATATGTCTCTTGTGGAGTGACAACCCTGATGTTATCGCTGGGTCTGAGTCTGTGGTGGATCAACAAACGAGGTCAGAGGATCGGAAGGAAATCGAAAGGCAAATCACTCAAAGTAGTTCTATCATTGACTGACAGACAAAAAAAAGATTAACAAAAGGATCTGTTATTAGTATTCAGATGGAACTTTTATTCTGAAGTGGCTTGTCACACCAATCACATCAGGACCTTGACTATATAGTATGCATGCTTTCTTTTACTTTAAAATGACTTTTCCTATTTCAGCTGGCTACTCAGCTTCGTCTCATCCATGGTGAGTTTTACCCAGTCTCACTGATGCTGTCCAATGAATTTAAAAGCATTCCCAAACCTATTAGCAGATAAGCAGAAAGTCACGTTTTTCACGTTTTCATTGCTGTGGTCAGTGATTTGTGCTCAAATACATTTTTATATGCATGATGTTTACAGTGAACTAATATATATTGGATACACAACTGAATTTGCCACTGATATGCCAAAGCTGAGTTGATTAAAGGGCTTGAATTGTGTTTTCTAAGTGCGGCGAGTCAGCAGGCTAATGCAGACATGGTGGAGGAACAGCAAGTGCAGACAGAGGGAGAGGATCTGGACACACAAGAGGGTACGTTGAAAATGGAATTACAGTAAAGGCATACCCTGGGGAGTTCATAATGAAATGACCTATGATGACTTAGAAAGAAAACATAATCTAGCTACGTTACGGCCTGTTAATACAACAATGCCTCTCCCAGGGTGTACAAAACATTAGGGACACCTCCATATTTGTTTTTACATTTTTCTAAGGAATAAAAATGTGTTTTTGCCAACTATCTCCTAACGTGGATCAAAACCTAAAATGCATAAAAGATTATGGCATTTACATGCATTCATGAGGTCATCCCCATATTTTGTTAATTCCGTTTTGTTAAAATGATTTTCATCGTGTCACGTCTTGTGGTCATTGTCAAAGCACTTTGTGACTTTCTTATGAAAAGTGCCAGTTATAATTATTTGTTGATTAGATTGACATATGCATTTAAAGTGATAATATAACACAATGTAAGCCATTTATTTCTTCTTTTATACATTTTTCTTTTTTTTACAACTTTCAGGAGACTCTTTCAGCATGGAGGAGGAAGAAGAGTAAGACTATAGATTCATTTTAATACAAATGATTTCAGTGTCACTTTTATGCATTTGGCAAGTAAGATTTGCTTTATTATGTCATATTATAAAGGTGTAACATTTTACTGCATGAGAAATAATAATTTGCTAAATGAAACTGACTACATTTATTGAAATACACAATTAAATGTTAATTTAAATGTTATACATCCTTTACGGTTTATATCATTCTTAATATGAAGACATGTCATTATGATTTATTGAAAACATTTCCTTAGATATCACAATGCTGTTGTTACTGAGGACTTCACTTACTCCGATGATTGTGAGGGAGTGTACAGTGTTGCAAGTAAGTGATAGAATACTTTGCGCTACTGTGTTTTTTTTTTGCATGTTGAAGATCAAGTCAATAAATTTGATTTCTAACATGCAGATGAGGGTGATGATGAGTACGATGACATTGATCAGATGTGTGCCAAGTGACTCAGTTTGAGTGCTAAAGGTACCGTAAAATGCATCATTATAGGCTCATACACAGTGAGTAAAGCACAGTTGGCAATGTGAGAAGTAGTCACTCATCAAACCGCTTGTTCTTTTTATTTAGATTGTTTCTTTTTAATTGCACTGCTCAATAACAAGAAAACAGGGACAGAAATTCAGAATAATGAAAGTAATGAAGTATGCAATAAAGCTTAGAAGGCATTACACAGTATGGTGCTGCTTTGCCATTTCAGATGAGCAGGTTTTTCTGTTAGCGAGTTTAGTGCATCTTACAGGAAAACCACATCTTCATTTAAAGCAGTGGTGCAGATGTCAAGAGCATTTCATAGCATGCTATCTGACTCATGAGAGCTAATTCTGTCATGACGTGAACAGAAAGAGTAAAAAAAACAGAAGAATAAATGCATAAGCGGTTTTAAACATTCACTGCATTTACCCGCTTATTATGTGTGAACTTTCACCACAGATGATCCACCACCTGCAGAACTAAATCCAGCATGTTTGTATGCCAAGAGCTCCAGACGTAAAAAAACACCTGATCCAGGCCTCACCTGATTTTATTTTCACTTGAATGCAAAACTGGAACACCTGCCTGTGATGTTTTGTTCAGTCTGTATCTCATGAAAGTAAGGAAATGTTAATAATTAGAATGGATGAATGAAGATATTTTCTGAAAGTGTAGTGGCTGTCGAACATCTGAACTTTACATTATTACAGTCCACCTAACAGCAATATAGCAGGAGGTTGGATAGAAAATGTCCTCATACATTCAATTCTCATAAGGATCCTTTCTTTGTTGCAAAAGGGGCGAGATTACCTCTTGCATATTTAATGAAAAGACTGGGTGTTACTGCTTTATAAAATATACTACAATTTGTTTTCAGTAATAAACACGGCAGGTGTTGTACATTGTGTTAATTGATTTGAATTTGTATTAAACATTGTAGAAAACAAATCGTTCCTCGTTACATTTAATCAGACACATTTGTACGTTGTCGTCTCCATTGTCCATGTTTGTTTTTTAACACTGTCTAATCAGTAATCTAGTAGCCACCTGCATTCATTGTTACCACAGTGTCCCCTCATGGAAGTTCAAGCCAAGAGTGCAATGACCAATCTGATAAGAAAGGCACTCCATCAGCAGCAGTGATTGCAATGACTAACCATGTTGTTCAGCTGATGAGCTACCAATCAAGAGGAGCATCCAATATCTGTGTCGCGGCTGCTTTCCTCCCCTCTCTCATTACTGCCACAGCTCCTGTGGGAACGGAGGAGCTGATGGAAAGAATGAAGTAACGACTTTGTCATCAAACAATAGGGAGCAACATTCTGCAATGCTGGAAATGGTCAACTTCTGTACACAATTCTGTACATATACATTTTTTAAATATATATTTCATTTGTGTATTTCCTGTTATGGACCTACTTGTGAGTCTGAAATAAAGATACAATAATATTATTATAGAGGTTTTAACTGTGAGCCATGTCAACTGTTTTTCACTGTGATTTTTCTTCTGAACATGTGAGGTCACCTTACATACCAGATCATGTGGAAGAAAAACTATCTCAGGTTTTACCTACCATTTAGCCTTAAAATGTAATAAACGTGTTACTTATGAGTGACTGCAGTATTAGCAGCTTGCATTGAAAGAAAACATCTAATCAGACAGCACGTGGCTCAGTCAATCTCTAATCAGTATTTCCAAGTGCTTGCTCTGCCTGCCTAACCTGAATCTGGATTGTGTCACATTGGTTTTCACCCTGCCCCTCCTTGGAAAAGGCCTGGCCTATTGTCATTGTTACACGGCTTTGAAGAAAAACTCTTACACAACCAATCTTTATCCTACATGGAAAAGTATTACAAATTGCTGTTATTCAGTGAAGGCTCGTATATGCATCCAAACCATCACTGCTGTTCCTTGAATGGGACCATTAGCCAGTGCACATGGTTATATCTGTTTTATGTTGTATTTTCCTTTTATGAAAATGTAATTAATTGCATTTCAGTTCATAAAAAATCATACATAATATGTATATTTTTTGTAGAACGAGCAGGACAGTTCAGCGATTGTCATTTCTTTTCTTTTCTTTTCATGCATTTCTCAAGATATGCAAATCTGACAAACACAAGAGGGAGAAAAGTCATCACTGCAACAGTAGCCAGAAAAGATAGAACTACATCTACAGAGTGGTAGGAATACCAAGGCATTCTGTAGGACTCTGCTTTCAGGTGAGCTGCACCTTTGTGTCTCATGACAAACTCTATCCAGAAGAGGGCGTTATCCAGCGGCGTTATTGGCTGATCTCTGTGCAGCCTGGAGAGTCTCTGCATGTTCATCCTGTAGGAGGGCTCATTCAGGACTTCCTGTATGGCCTCTAGGAAGTTGTTGTCTTTATCCACTGTATTAATGGTAAGAAGCGTAGCCGCTCCTCTCTCTTTTAGGCGCAGCAGGTTGTCATATTGGTCGTAAAACACAGGTAGACCCACAACTGGGACTCCGTGATACATTGCTTCTTGAACTCCGTTTGTTCCTCCATGAGCTACAAATAGTTTCATCTTGGGATGTCCTAAAAGATCATTCTGTGGCATCCAGTTGACTATTAAAGTGTTGTTACCCAGAGTGGCTGGTCTGTCACCTTTATGCCTCCAGATGACTTTCTGGGGTAATTTAGCAAAAGCTGCAGCGATCACGTTTGTTATATCAGCAGGAAGTTCACTCACAAAAGTCCCCAGAGACATGAGGATCACCCCATGCTCACCAGAACTCTGTACAAACTCCTCCAGGTGTTCAGGAAGAGGATTTGCTGGTTTACACTGGAATCCGCCAATATAGATAACATTAGGCATGGTGGGACGAGGGAACTCAAAGACAAAGTCCACTCTCATGAGCCACAGATCTGCTCCCTGTAATAAGTCACTATATCTGACTTCTGGGCCAAAGAACTGATCACAAACAGCTTGATATTGAGGGTGAATTAAAAATCCATCCTGAGCTTGCCACATGACAGAGAAAATTAGATTTTTGACTCTTTGTATGAAAGTCATTTTGTCTGACAGTCCTGAACCTGTCAATGGTATATAAGATAAAGGAGAAGGTGCAATGGCCATATGTCCCTCTCCGCTAGTTATCCACCGCACATTATAGACCAGAGGTAGCTTAAGAGCATGAGCCAACATTATACCTGTACCCCATGCTGGGTCAGTAAGGACCAGGTCATACTTACTCTCCTTTAAACTATTCATTAAATATGTATCTTTAAACATGTTAGTAGCCAATGTGCACGTTATTCGATGCATGTTAAACATGGCAGTAAACATCTCAGCCTGCAAACTTGCAAAGCTCCAAACTGAGCTCTCTCCCCTTTCTATATCAATTATCTTTTTTATGATTGGGTTAATGAAGTCATTATTAAATGCTTCAGTGACAGGAATTGTGATGGTCCTGTAGTGCGGAGAGTTATCCTGGATGTACCAGCTTTTATTGGTTCGTACCACATCAACAGAGTGTCCTCGAGAGTGGAGGGCTTTGATCATAATGTCCATGTTCACCCAGTGGCTTCCCTCGAAAGGAACAATCAAAATCTTCCCTCCGTGACAAATTCTCCACGACAAGAACACAATAGATAATACAAGCAGAAAAGCTGCATTTCCTTGGGAGGGCATCTTCAACCTGAAAGGGGGGGGAAAAACAGCATTTTGAATCCCTCCGGGTAAGAAAACTAGCTTTACATGGCATAAAAATACACGCAATACATGCAAGATTAAACTGCAACATACCTGTTTTACATGAAGTAGCTCAGAGCATGCATGTGCTTCAATGTTGGCGTGACCAAAGTTACCACTGAATATATTACTATAAATTCCAGAAAAGCTTATATAAGGGGATTATAGATAAGCATTTGTTTGGGCTTTTCTTCAGGGATTGACAACAATGTGGTCTCTTTGTTGAAGCTGTGGGCAGAAATGTGTTGGAGCGACTTATTTGTACCTCGTGTAAATACTGTTCTGATTTTTTTATTCTAAGTAGCACATCACCTTTATATTTATAGTCAATGACATGTTCTTCTCAGAGGAGGATTTAGAAAGGTATACACATACAAAATCACCAATAAGATGAAAAGCCTTTGTTACTTTAATAGTTTCATATTGTATATTGTTAGATGCCAAAGTCCTTAAGTTGGTGTAACATTTCCTCTCCTCAGGATCTCAGACTAATCTGACTTGTGGGTGGATTTATTTACTATTGCCAAGAAAAAACAATCCAATCAACCCACGTGTGGTGCCATAATGTGCAACCCTGCCTCAGATTCCATGTTTTGGTATTTGTTTCAACCGTAGACGTTTTTCACCATTTTTAATTCCATGCAAAACCTTCTTACCTATTATAAAAAAAAGGAGACAGGTGGAGACAAGATAGAAAAAAATGTATGGGGCTGATATGAAGGAATTGAAAGGATCCAGGGCCATGAAACAGATAAAGGTAGATAGCAGGTAATGTAAACTGACCAACTCAATAGAAGCCCTCACTTGCTGAACTCTTCTCTTCTTTTCCCCCTTTATTCGTCTCATCCATCTTTGTTTGGTTTAAATAAAAAGACAAAAAATGCCTTATATTCTCTATCTGTGCTTGTTTTTTGCTTGCCATTTTTATTTACAGTCTCTATTTAGCGGAGCAGTAATTGGAACTGGAATGTTACAGATTTTATCATTACAATGACCAACATGTTCGTGCTGGTGGTGCCTTTGTTGATATTTTTCAGCTGTAATGTGAAGACATGGCCATGCAGAGGCAGTGCAGGCTCAACCAAAGGCTGAGCTGCTCAGCTGCCCAAACACAGAAAGTATTCCTGGTTATTGGAGATGTTGATAGTGGTGTAGTGAACCTAAGACCATTTACTACATTTCTCTACAGTATTACATCATCTGAGGTATCTGCATGCAACACCAACACAATAACAAGACAGAGTTGTTATTAGACCTATTTTCACTTTTGATGGAGCTAACTTTTGTGCTAAGCTACACAAGGCTTAAAACATCCTGGACTCACAGTGCCTCTGCACTGATCTGTTACTAAGGATTGTATTACAGTCCCATGAAGAATGTGGGATTTGTCCTCAGGCTGAAAGGAAGGGCTGCCAGAGACACTCAAGTCTGGGCAAGAAAGGCCACCCCCTTCTTTCACGCACAGTCAAGCAGAATGAATAGAGAAACTATTATCTAACTCTGTTAACTATGTATATCCCTGAAGAGGAGTATGTGACCTGTGTGGTACTGAATTATGATCTATAGATTGTGTTTGTGTGACTGTGGTCTTCAGAATGTACACAGGAGGAGAAATAACTTAAAAATACACATCTTTTATTAGAAGGAAGGAATATGTTGTTCTAATCTCACTTCCTCGTTCTTGCTCTTGATCACTTTTGTGAAACTGGAATTACAGAAAAGCAGTTAAACCATCACTTTTATTTGAGCTATGCCCCACAGATAAAGTGGTCATTTTCCCAAATGTTATACATAGCTGATATGCACACAGAGTAGTATGTAAAATGAGAATGATGGTCTTCTCCAAACTATTGTGTGTGTCTAACTAGTGTGTGTATCTGCCAATCTGGGTGGCAAGCTGCCATATAATTAAAGAGATAAATACATTTATATTGAAATGAATTAAACTGAATTGATATCCATCACTGTGTCCTGCTCATCACTTTTGTCTTGCTATTTTGGATCTACGAATCTCTATAAGACCTAAAGATACATCTCCACGCTATGCTGCCAGCAAGTATAGTAGGTGAAATGTATTGAAATGTATTGATGTGTGAGATGTGGACAATGGAAGATTTTTCTTCTTCATAATACATCAATTGAGTCTTTACTTAACTTAGAAATACATATTTCAAAATATCTCAAAAACAACAAAAAACGCGTGTCTGTGAGATACACTCAGCAATCGAGTCCCCATATCTGCAGCTGGATCTCTGTCACAGCTGTGGCTTACAGAATGACTGTGGATAAGCAGAGCAGGGCCATATCTGAGTGGTAATCACAGTATCTCAGTCTTTCAAATCGCACAATGGGACCCATAATGAGCTGTTAATGTGCTTTGCCTCCAACTGTGGTAATTTGAACTGTGGCTCTTAGAGGGTACTTCCAGCATGGTTAGGGACAATGATGTTGGCCCATTTGTAAATGACTGGGATGAAGAGGAGAGCAGTGCCCAGGATCGACACCAGGAGGAAGGCCCAAAGAAACACTCGATCCAAGACCTGGGCTACAAATTTCCAATCTTGAACGACCTGGTACAAAAAAAGAAGCACATGTCACTCACTCGATAGTTATGCACAGAGACATGACATAGATTTTGAGAATCTATGTGGTGAATAAGTAACATACAGTTTCCCATCTTCTGAGGTTTATTACAGCCTTTGACATCAGTAAAAGTATGGGGCCAAAAATCTGAATCATAATACTTTATTGATCCCCTCAGGGACATTATTAGTTGCAGTTCCTCACAGTCAAATTCAAGTTAAAATAAGAGTAAGAAAAGTCAAGTGTATAAAGTAACAAAAGTAAGAAATAAATAAAAATGTTAAGTAGAAGTGAGATTAGGTTACAAGTAAGAGTTGGTTAAAAATATTCAAATGGATTATACAAATTATATTGTAGTGCAGTGTCAACATAAATACAGTATGGACATAAATAAGTACAGTGTGAATATAAGTAGCAGCAGTGGATATCAGTGGAAATCCAACATACTCACCTCTCTGACCTCATTTTCTTTAACCACATGCATGTTTATGTAGCGAATAGAATCCAACGCTGCTTGTAGGTTATGCCTGGTGTAGAGCAGAGGTGTCAGTTCAGGTGCTGAGTCCTCCGTCACACCCTGTCCTACTGCTCCTCCTGCTCTGGCTACTCCAGCTGGGTCATAACGGTCCACGTGGCTGCGCATGCACAGCAGTTTAGGCAGTCGATGCAAGAAGATCCTCCTCACCCAGGGTGCCATGCCGTGATGGGTAGAAGAGGAGCGATGGTGGATGTTGATGGCGAAGACGGTAATGATGATGGAGAGCGTGACAAAGATCATAGTGAAGACCAGATACTCCCCGATGAGAGGGATGGCCTTCGAAGACGAAGGAATGATCTCCTCAATGACCAGGAGGAAAACTGTGAGCGACACCAGAACTGAGGTGCAGAGGGAGATCTTCTCGCCGCCGTTGGAGGGCAGATAAAAGACAAGTATGGTGAGGAAGGACAGGCCAATGCAGGGAATGATGAGGAAGAGGGTGTAGAAAAGAGGCAACCGGCGAATGATGAAGAAGTAGGTGATGGTGGGATAGGAAGAGCTGCCGTCTGTCCTTAGACCACGGCTGCCTGTGGCCTTCACTATCTCCCATTCACCGTTGTCAAAATAGTCCTGCTTGTCCACATGGAAGTCCTCCAGAATTATGTCCACCTGTTAAATACGGAGAAATCTCATGTCAATCACTGGTCATGACCAGGGCCACACGGAATCTGTGGATGCAGAATTTCACAGAATATCCCGCAGTTTTGAAACAATTTTAAAGAATTAAAACTCATGTTAATACATCTCAACCCCAAACAGAAAACAGTCCGCTTAATCACCGCTGAAAACTGTAAAGAAATCCGCAGATTCTGTTAGGGTCTTGGACTATCGATAACGTACTGTAGAGTAGAGACTCACCTGGGAGCCATCATATGTCCAGGAGCCAAACTTCATTGAGCAGTTCTGGAGATCAAAAGGGAAGAAGGTGACATCAATGGTGCAAGCTGACTTGTAATTGGCTGGTGGTGTCCATGATATGGTTCCATCATACTTAACAACTGCCTTGGTGACAGTACCCTCAAAACGCCCATCTGAACTGTTAAAAAAAAAAAAAAAAAATTTATTCATCTGAAAGATTAACTGATAGCTAGATTAGTTGATTGTATAGTCATTGTTAGAACTTCTAATTCATGCATAGCTGCACGTTTCTTTCAAGGTATACTTATTATTCCACACTTTTGGAATTTTTAGATTGGACTCTTTCTGTGTAGGTCCTTTAAAATCCTTCAAAGATTTTTTAAATATATTTTTAAATATAAAATGCAGAACATGCATGTCATTTCCATTTCCACAAACAGTATAATGACACATACTTATCATACAGTACCACGTCAGGGAGCCAGATCCTGTTAGATGGGACTCGGATAGTTGTGATGCCCAGATATTCATCAGGGTTCCATCTGAGTTTCCTGTCAAGCCACTCCTACATAAAATAAATTAATAAACTCAACACATAAACTCTTTAAAGGATGGGTTTGACATTTTGGAAAATACTCTTATTTGCTGTCTTGCCAAGGGCGAGATGAGAATATTGATAACACGGATCTGTCTGTATGCTAAGAAGCTACAGCCAGCCTGGCTCTTTAGTAACAAAATCTGCCCACTAGCACATCTAAAGCTAACAAATCAACATGTTGTTAGCACAATTTACTGTTATTAGATTATTAACTACAAAATTGATTTAATTTGGCTCAGATATGCTATACATGGTTAGTACCTTGTAAGAGAATAATCTAGAGGGTTAACCAGTGTATAAAAAAAAAGCTAAAGCTCAGTATATTTTTTTCTAAATCGGTGACTGCAAAAGGAAGGAGATAAAATACAATTACTAAATATGACTAACTTTGAAAATTACAAGTATGATAGATAGACATCACTCCTGGGGCCATTACCCTTCCATCACCCTTTTTGCATAATGCAATCCATCACTGCGAAAGGAAGCAAGTGACCCGGATGGCAGAGTCTGGTCCGTGGGGATAACTCAAAAGATGCATGACAGACAGGACACCAGAGACCATGAATAAGGCTGACAGGAGCAGGAGTGGGGAGGATGCGGCTTGTGGAAGCAGGTGCGTGGGCACAGGGCCGAAAGGACTCATATAGATGAGGACTGTCAGTGAAATGCCACCAGACCAGATTAAAAAGGGATGACTAAATGCCATGTAATGCCAGAGGTCGTTCTAGAATATTTCCTTGACCATAAAGTCACCACTAACAGCCACCCTAACAACCTTACCTGCATGTGTTCTGATGATGGTGAAATGTAATGTTTAGGTTGGATGTGTAGCTCTACTTGCCTGTTTCATCCACACATTGGTTGTCATTCGCTGGTTTTTCTCATCCTAGAACGGTAAAACAACAAAAGTTAACATGTAAATTTAAAAAGTAGGTATATCAATAATGAGTGCTGTTCTGTGCTCACCACATCAACTAACTGGGAGATGGCCAGTCCAAACTTCACACAGATCGTCTGGTTAAGGTATTCCACTGGACGGACCCATTTCTGGTAGTTTACAAAGAGGTATTTGAAGAGCTTGTCCTCTGCTTTTGCAAAGGAGGAGAGTTTTGGAACCCCTAAAAGGTGGGGGAAATTTAGAAGGTTAAATAAAAAAATTACAAGTTTATATTAACCTGTAGATTATTCAGCAAATAAAACAGAACCTCTGATTTATTCAGTAGTCCCATGCTTGATAATGAGTCCATTACAAGGTCTGTTTCTACCATTGCTCTCAAACAGCACCGCATTTACATCTCTGATCTTACTACAGTGTGTATGCCACAGAGTTTCTGAATATGATCTCCGTGGTAAAGCTTTGGTTTCAAGAGGCAGAATAAACTAAAGCTTTGACCTAAACACACACAGAATATACAGTACAAGATCCAGGAAGGATCCTAATAACACATTATGTATGGAAGCCAAAATGACTCCATTGACCCCTCTCTGAACACAGGTGTCCTTGATTCAGTAAAGTGTCTGTGATAGAGCCATTACCAAAAAGATGGATAATATTCAGGAGTTCATAAGTGGAGTGTAGTCAGTGTTAGGTTGGTATGTTTTTTTAATATCATTTAGCAGCTTGCCTTTCAACTAGAGCCAACCTATTTCAACAGAATTATGTTTTCTCTTAGTGCTGTGCTCTGTCCAGATAAATACAGTATGTGTCTCAAAGGAGCTCCAGTCTGGTGTTTATATTGTCACTTATTATTCCAGAGTATAGCTGCAAGCTGTTATTCCATAAAAAAGCACTTGGATAACAATGCAATACACACAAGGCTGTTGAGGAATGCTATACCAACTAAGCAATTTATGATTGAGATTTGGCCCACTTCCTATTCCTACTGCATGTCCTTCACTACAGTAAGAAACTGGTATGCCTACAGTATTTACCTGTTTTGTACTGGGATATCATATGAATCGATGAGTGTAACTAATGCACACGCTCTCAAGTCAGGGTCATGTTTTTTATTAAATGAATAAATGCTTACCAATGGATCTTGAAAGAATAGGTGTAAATGTAATGAAGGATACAGTAAATTGATGAAGTGAAGTGTGTTGTGTGTCAAAAAAAATGTCAACTTTGGACTGATGCTGGTGATATAGCAATTTTTGTATACTGACCCCAAAATGTGTCCAATTATTTGTTGTACTTTGACATAAAACAATTTGCCAAGACATGTAGTTATGGCATTATGTGCAGGTATAAGATGAGTGAAACTGACCTGTTTTATATAGCAGTGACACTGTTTTAATCACAGTCTAACGGGTGCATTGTTTTGCTGAAGCTGAGCTCCTCTACAGTGTAGAGAAATATTGATTATATTTTGAATTACACACCATTTCTTTCATCCCGCTCTTTAAATCATTCACCAACGGGGTTATAAACTCAATTTATGGATGGAGAATATAGCTGGAAATCTACCCTAAGACTGACCACAAATGTATATCGTCACTCTCTCAGTGTGCGCAGATCAATAAAGACAAGGCTGCAACACCCTCAAACAATGACTGCGTGATAAGCAAATTCATCATCTCTTCAGTCTCTCCCCCACCATCACCAGCATTTAGTTCGAAGCTGGCTGCAAGTTGCAGATAGACAACATTACGCCGTGCTGGTGGATTCAACATTACTCTGTTTTAGTGTATGATAGATGGAATGTATTGAGTCAGAAATACACAAAGATAATGTATGTGCTACAGTATAAGGTAAATGAAATGCTCATTTGCACCTCATTCTGAGTAAAAATGAATACTTCCAAGGACACCTGAGTAAATGCTGTCTGCTCGGTATCATGGGTAGCATGACAAACAAATAAATCAATATAAATTAAACATGGAATAGTGTATGTGTGGTGTGCTACCATGCAGATGGTTTAGGATTACTATATAGATCAAACAATGATGACACCATCCAAATATGCAAATCATCAATAACAGAAAAAATATAAACCAATAGAATGCATAGCAGAAAGCAAAGACCCCATATGCTTCATACACATACACACATATGCATAAACATAATGTATTAGGAGACAAATCTTTGGTTATTGGGTTTCTGTTTTTGAGTTTAGAAATGTGCTGTTTGGGGTGACAGTAGCTCAGTCTGTGGGGACTTGGCTTGGGAACTGGAGGGCCGCTGGCTCAAGTCCCAGTAAAGACCCAGTATGGAGAGTGGACTGGTAGCTGGAGAGGTGCCAGTTCCCCTCCTGGGCACTTTTGGAGTTTGGTACCCTTGGTGCCCTTGAGTGTTTGTAATGTGTAAAATAACAACAGAGTAAAGAAATTGAAATTCCCGTTGAGGGACTAATAAAGGTATGCATGAACGGGATGTGAGATAACGTTATTCTCTGTGAAACAAAAGTCAGTCCAGACGGGAAGTATAACTTACTTCTTGCAGCGTGTGTGTTAGCGCCATCCTGTGGTGGTCAGAGGACGAGTTGGAAATAACAGATCCACATTTCCTGTTTGATTTAATGTAGCGCATTGATTTAGTTATTGATTTAACGGTAAACAGTAAGTTTCACCGGAACTCCTTTACTAGGTGTCCTACATCACTTTTTATGGACACCCAGCAGCCAATCAGAATCGAGTATTCACGTTCTCTTAATACATCCATGATAACAGACCGTTGCTAAGCATAACACACCGTTGCCATGCAAAACAGAGCGTTGCCATGGACGCAGTTCTGTTCACTCTGGACTCGAGGACAGCTATCAATCAATCCGCTGAAAGAAGTCCGGATAATTTATCAGCTGTGGCAAAAAGTGGGGAAACGTGGAGCAATTTCTGTCCTCCAATTCAAGCAATGACAGCAGATCGCTACATCTTTATATACTACGCAGCCGTAGGGACAACGACACTAATTAGTTAGCTTACAACCCCAAATCAGAAAAAGTTGGGACAGCATGAAAAACACAAATAAAAAAAGAAAGTAGTGATTTCTAAATGTACTTTGACTTGTATTTCATTGCAGACAATGTGAACACAAAATATTTCATGTTTTGTCTGGTCAACTTAATTTCATTTGTAAATATACATCCTTTCCTGTCATTCAGACCTGCAACACATTCCAAAAAAGGTTGGGACAAGAGCAATTAAGGGCTAGTAATCAGGTAAATTGGTTAAATAATGATTTGATTTGAAACAGGTGATGTCAACAGGTGATTGTAATTATGATTTGGTACAAAAGCAGCATCCAAGAAAGGTCTAGTCCTTTAGGAGCAAAGATGGGCCGAGGATCGCCAGTTTGTCAACAAATACGTGAGAAAATTATTGAAATGTTTAAAAACAATGTTCCTCAAAGAAAGATAAGAAGACATTTTCTTATTTCA